>VDFB02015499.1:0-66658 GCA_007258455.2 Sequoia sempervirens | reverse complement strand
GTTTTGACTTTATAATAAAGTCCTTTATTGAAATATTTAAATATTTAATTATTTGGCTTAATTATAAAGTATTTATTATACTTTATAATAAATTATTAAATGTTGACTTAATGAGTATTTTATATTCATTAAAAGAGGGACGCCAATAATTAATGTTTTCTCCTAAGTCTAAAAGTGCAAATTAAATCATTTATTTAAATGATTTATTAAAAAGGAGATGGGGTCGAATTTCTTCAAGGGCAATATATACCTTCTCAAGGCAAAATCGAACTATCTTGATTATTATTCAATTTTGTCTTTCTTGCTCTGAGCATTGGAGTTTGCAAACCCTAGGGTTTCTGGCAGACGATCGTTTCTGGAGAACGAAAACTCTTCAGAGATCAGGCAGACTGAGGCTGTGCAATACCAGCTGAAGCTTGCACTTGGTGATTTCACACAGGGATCACAGACTGAGCTTATTCATTGATTTTAGCAAAGATTCATAGAGATAATCATCAGACAGTTAAGGCGATTTCATCAGAGAACTTCATTCAGAGATCTGGCATTTTCCTTGGAGGCCGTACCTTGTCATTTATTGCAGCAGGCCGTACTTTTTCTGTACTTTTCCAGGCCGTACCATCTCTTCTCCAGAGGAACGCATATATTCATCAGCTTCTGGTGTTTGTGGCTTGGGCGCTTTGGATTGCTGAAGAGTTTGCATTGTTTTTGTGAGCTTGGAGAACCTCTCTTATTTCTGGCCGTACCTTCTTCTATCTGCTGCAGCCGCCATTAAAGAGAAATCAGGTTTTTCAATAAATTTATTGTATTTCTTTCAGATCTCCGTATTTATTATTGTAAATGCTCTGGAATCAACAATAAATGATGCGCCTACTGTTATTGAGCAAGATTTTAGCGTATATTGTGTTCTAGAATTTTATTTGAATTTTCCAAGCATTATTTAGTAAAATCGCAACTTTTGATATTCCTCTGAAAACCTTCAAAAATACAAAAAAAACCAAAATTTGCAAAAAACAACAAAAACACAGTTAGGGTTTCATTTGGGGGCTTACGGGTTAAAGCCGAGACTTTGGTAGTGTTGGTGTCAACCGGGAATAGGGGGTTAAGCAACAAACCAAGAAGGTAACTTATAGGAACACAAAGAACTGTTGGTCAAGCAAGTGTGCCGAAGCGACTTGTCAACGGAAGAACAGCATATCATATGGAATACTGGCAATCGAGGCCTCCGGAAGAACCACCTAGCAACGGCAGAATGGAAATGTTTGCTTGACCTAATGAAATGCTGACTCACAGGGGCGAGCCGAGCGTCGGACATTGCCTTATGGCAGGTGGATTTCATGGTCGAACTTCGCGTTGGCCGAGTATACAACTGGGCGAGGCTACTCACAGAGCGGATAAGGGATTTCCTAGCGCAGAGGCATAAGGCCTTCTATATGACTCAGCACGCCATAGCTCTCTTTTTGGATGCCGTGCACACACAGGTGCCCGAGGGCAATTGGGGTCGGTTGCGGCCACTCACTCTCCTGGACCCGGGATGGCCTGCCGTATTCTACTGGTCGGAACTGGAAGTAAAGCAAGCAGGCGAGGGCACAGCTTCAGGGAAAAAGAGGAAACGGAAGGGGGCGTCGGTGGAAGAGGAAACATCAGAGGAGGAGGCCTCGGAGGAGAGCGATGCATCTGACAGAGAGGAGCCTATTGACTTATCTTCCTCGCCATCGGAGTCTAGTCCACCGGCCGATGAGGAGGTGTCTGTTGCCATCGGGGGTCAGGAGGCAGGCGAGATTGATATACCAGTATTGCAGCCGGCAGGATTTACTCTTCCGGCACCGCCAGCCAGCCAAAGTACACACTCAGTCACGTTTACCCTCCCTGCTGCGCCAGTTGGAGCCGGGCGGATGTTGAGGGTAGCCGCTTCACTACCGGGAGCATCTCCAGGGTGGGCACCTCTTGCCACCACATCACAAGGGGCACTCACTGTATCGGCGGCAGGTTCCAGCACTTACCGGTTGGTGGAATCTTTGCTAAGCGGTTTGTTCTCTCTTACACCACCCGTCGACGCTCCGGCGGCGATAGAATTAGCAACCTCAGCGGCCGGAGGCCCCAGGGAATAAAGCCCAGAGGCCGAGGAGGCGACTCGGCCCAGGGAGCACGGGGGTAGCACAAATGATAGTTGGTGGGATCGGTGGAGCCTCACTTTGGGCGTGGCCGAGCAGCCAGGCCAGCAGGAGAAGAGTCCCTCGGAGGGACAAGGGGACGAGGAGGGGCCGATCATTCACACCCAGCAGAGTGAGACGGCCAGGATTGGCGAGGACACACTTACACACCCGGAGGCGAGCATAGCAGAGGCACCAGAGACAGCCATTCAGGAGCCTCAGCCGGTAGTCGGGGAACCGCCCCAAGAGGAGACAGAACATTGTCCACCTTCTGATGATGAGGAGAACGAGGAGGGTGTTTCCACAGAGGGCTTTGTCATGGAAATGTCACAGCCGGACCCGTCGGACCCAGTAGGCACGGTACAGTGATATGTGGAGGAGCTCGAGCACATGGGCAGATTGATGATCCGTGTGGGACAGGTTTCCAGGGACCTGAGGATTGGCCGATCGCCTCTGGTAGGCCAGGAGGTTCACCGCATTCGGGGATTTGTGCAAATGGGGTGTGAGGTGGAGTTTGCACGGATATTTGGCGAGGGGTGGCCAGCAGGAGAGACTCCTGCTATGATGAGAGCCTGGCGGGGTCGGCCACCGAGGCTAGTAGGGCGGGATGCAGGCGTCCTGGAGAGTTTATACTACATCGAGCTTGCCTTCCGAGATGTTTTTCTTCTGATGAAGCGCCAAAGATTTTCCACCGAGGTAGCAGTATCTCGCCGAGTGGATGCCTATAGACTTCTTCAGCGGGTCAAGGATGAGTCTGCTGCGACCATCAAGACCATTTAGGATAACTTGACTGAACAATCTCAGCTTGCTAGTGACAGGGGAGCCCGATTGGACATCTTGGAGCCTCGGGTGGCAGCCTTGGAGGAGGAGGCACAGCAGAAAGAGGCAGCATGGCAGCAGCGAATGAAAGCATTGGAGGACCAGTTGGCTGCAAAAGAGGTAGAATTGGCGGCCAAGAATGCCGAAGCAGAGCAGGCAAAGAGCCAACTGATGGAGGCAGCCCGGATGGTAAAGGCGGCGAGGGAGAGGGAGATCTTGGCAGATCGGCAGCTTCGCACACGCACGGAGGAGCTGAGGCGCCTGAGAGCAGAGCATTCTTCCACCACTCCGACGTCATCTGTGCATCCAGGGACGCACTCCCTTCCCCCTACTTCTCAGTGATCTTATCTTGTTGTGTGTATGTCGTCTGGAAGACGACTTCTTTTTTGGGGGGGATGATGTTAGTCGGATATTTTACTTTGTTGTCGGCCGTAGTCGGCCTCGGTCGTAGTCGGCCAATTGTCAAATAAAACAATAGTTAGTAAAGAATAATAATGTCATGTACTTTCGGGAAAACATGTTCAGATTAATGTTAATGTAATGTTGTTATGAAACGTCGTGTCGGTTGGTTGTCTAACCACCGCTGAGTGTTATATGTAGTCGGGTGGGAATAGTCGGGATATGATTATGTGATGATTCCGAATGAATTATGGTGTAAGCATCGTGATACTCTCTTGTACATGTTATTTCCTGAGAATGAATAAAGCTTTTGGCATTTTACTATGATATCTTTCCGTTTACTGTTTTATCCTATGTTCTGCATATTACAAGTTTGCCAGTAGTACGTTAGATTAAAATCCCATTCCGTAGGCAAACAAAAAGCATGAATCATTGATTAATGTGCATCTTAATGATAATACAATAAAGAATCCTTATAAAAGGATAATTAACCTGGAAACCCTAGTTGAGGATAAAACAAGATCATGACATGTTTCCTCATCTTATGACATGAGACACAAAAAGAACATGACCTAAGTAAGCTTAAGTAATGAGAGGAAAAGGATCCTACTAATTAAGTAAATAATTAATTAGGAAATACCTTTTACTCTAACAACTTTTATGATATTGCTCTAAATAGAAATAGAATAGACAAAGAATTTAAAATATGAATTATAATAATAATAATTTTAGTTCTTTTCTATTCTAAACTTTGAGAGCGGCCAAAATATTTAGGTTATTAAAAAAATAGTGAGACAAATGAACCTTATAATTTTTGAAGGGCTAGGTCCCGGGTATTTTGTAGATCTATATTTACATTTTGTTTGTGTTGGAACTAGCAGCTGTAGTGCTTTCTTTCTCTGAAAAACCATTATACCCACAGGCTTGCTGAGAAGATGGATATGTCAATGTTGAAAATCTTTCTTTAGTGAAGCAAATATTGAGTGGCTCATTTGAGATATGGCGCATCAATGTTCTTTATTGGCTGCTGATGCTTCTATGGAGTCTCATTGTGGCACAATCAAAAAATTTATCGCATTCTACTATCTTCAGATATCTTCCAGATTTTTTGTGTTTTTCTACATATATATGCATTAATCTGACTGGGAGCATCTCTTCATCGTTAGCATTTGTATTCCCTCACATAGATCTTCCCTTGCAATCTCCTCATCCCACACAAAACCAATCGCGGAATCATAACTGCTTGCACAAGATCAGAAAGTGCTTTGGTACCATAATGAATGAGTAGAATCAATGAGCAAATATTATTGTGAGGAGAATGTGGATTTTAACAAAAAATCAATTCTAGAGAAGCAACCAATCAAAGAACTGAACAACTACCATTCTGTTCTAGTAATGATGTAATAAACTATATACTAACAGTGGGGACACATCCTCAGGGTTCAGATGATGTCCCACACGTCCTGGACATACCGAGGACTTGAGAACTTGGAGGGGACGTCCTCTTTCTCCAGGACTAGACAACTTGTAATTCATAAAAATAAAAGTTTAAAATTTTAAGGATAAAAATACTAAAAATATCTAAAAAACTACAAGGGGGATTGTATTTGCAAATGTGGCATGCTATTAAAATTTCAGTCGTTTCTAATTTATTTGAGTTCTTTTACTAGTTGTTACCCTGTCGTCCCCAAGATTTGGGAAATTTGGAGAAATGCTGATAAATCCCAATATGCCATGTGGCCACTTTTTTCTGCTCCCAATTTTTCTTATAAGAAATAGCTAATTATTATTTGCATCTTTTTGAACCTTGTTTTGGAAGGGAAAAGCATACTGAGTAGAATGTCTGGGCAATGGTAATGCCTTTATCCACTATTGTTAATTCCCTACAAGAGAAAGACCTTTGTAGCTAGAATTTCAGTCTTTCAAGAAGTGGCTGATGCAGATCTATTATCCATACATGTTTGAATCTCATTTTCAGTTTTGTTTATTGGTATTTTACATATTATTTTCATCCTATTTCAATAAGGTTTGGTACTTAGTTCTAGTAGTTTATGGTGGTTCAATGGAGAATGATTTGCATGGTGGTTCTATTTCCACCAAGCTTTAGCACAAGATATTATCAGTATTTTTGTCTGATTTCGACCATGTTTTCAGCTGGGGCCATTTTTACTTTCCATCATTATTTGGCCAGTTGATTTTCACCACAAAGAGTTTGCATTAGTTGTTTTTGTGAAGACATTTACTTATTTACACTTGTGAGTAATTGAAAAAGCTGAAAAAATAATGTGCTGCTCATCCTCTCATCTAGTTTCAGCAAAAAATACCCTTGACTATCTGCAGAATTTGGTATGCATACCACTTTCTAGTGCAATGCATGCACATTTTCTATGGCTAGCTTTATAAAATGAATCATGAAGAATTGAAAACCTGGTCTGGGTTTGGTCTTGAGGGATGTATTGTGGAATGCATTGGAGCACCTACCAAATAAAAGGACTTAGAAATTCTCAGAGTTGGTTGCTGTCAACACATTGGGAGTCTTGTGTTTATCTATTATTCCATCAATCTCATATAAAAGGGGTATCCATGTGCTTGTTTAAATGTTTGTCTGAAGCATGGGATAGGTGTGACCGTGTGAGCTCCATACTATTTACACTAATCACATCACAATAAAACTTTTGAAGCTACCATGGAGGTATAATTGTATAAGTTAATATTTTAGCACATACCAAGTGTAACTTCTTGTGGAGCATTTCCTATTTACAAAAGTGAACTTCTTATTGATTTTTCACCATTGCCATTGGTGGTTTGGTGAACAAAAATTTAGCTAGTATTGTGGATATCTAATTAAATTTTTGGAAAAGAAAAACTCCAGTTTTGACTTTTTTGCAATCTAATCCTTATGATAATAGTCTTTCATGCTCCAAAAAAATATATGCTATTGTTTAGGTTTTAAATTTTTACCATTATAGACTTGTGTTTCTGCGTTGACTCTAGAGTCCAAATGGTGTGACTGAGTAATAAAACTGAATAGATAATATTGCATTTCTTGATACACTCATATAATGATGCATGCAAATACTCTCATATTGTGTTTCCTCTATTTCACTACATCAGTCTATTTAAAATAGTTTAAAATTTTTAAATCGTATGTGAAATTTGTCTGTTAATAAATGAAGGATAATGGACTATTTAGTTTTGAAGTAAAACTAGATCTGTTTATAACTTAAAAACTGAAAAGTTACATGATTGTGCAGTTTTACCGAGCATGGATGCAAATGAAATAGTGAACCAGTTGCAAATAACACTTCAATGATTCCCACATTGCCATTTTTCAACATATGCATGCTTGATTGAACATTTGATTCTTTTGCTGTTTCTCATAAATTTATTCCTAATGATATATACCTTATATAATCTCATGTATTCACAAACACAGACATAATTTACTCATAAATATCACATTACAGCTTGATCTGGATTTTTGTGGTGTTGGGAAGTTAAAAATGTTGTCATTTTTGTTTTAGGCTATCGTGCCGTGATCTGTGGAATGGATCCTTTGTGCCGTGAGTCAAGTTCTTGGATTGAACATGCATGTATTGACCAGCTTCCTAGAGGACGCAATCAGCCTTTCTATCAGGTAAGAGGGTATTTGCTGTCTTCAGGCTTCTTTTAGCAGAATAGATGCTCCTCATGTCTTGATACTATGTCATCATTGAGTAGGTCCTTGATAACAGTTTGCTTCTATTGCTTTACCTATGAAACTGCTATCAAAAATAAAAGAATGTAATTAGGCATGATCAGGTCAATGTAATTTTTATTTCTAGCAAGCTGAACCATCTCAAAATGCTTGATTTAGACTTTTCCTTCCTAAGACTTATACTATCTTGTAAATTTGAGTCTTGAACATTTGTTAATTGTGCCATACTCATGATTTCTAGTTGCTAACTCAACATTAGTGTGGTCAAATGAATACCTAAATAAAGAAAAAAGATCAACGATTATATTTTGTTAGCATTTTAGGCTAAGTCACTCGAAACTCACAAAGAGAATGTTTTCAGAATTGAAGATGCTGTGGGAAATTTGACCCTTAAATTTAGGAATTCTGGAAATAAATATTGTTATGCCCCCTTCTTGCACCTGAGTAGTTGGGAGTGTTCCATAGCCTATTCCAGAGTTCCCGTAGGCTAAGTGGAGTTGGTTAGGGGACTCTAGGCTTGTTGGGCTCTATAGCGGTTTTCGGTGCTTTCTGGTGGGACTTTCTGTTTTTAGCAGTGGCCAGTTCTCAGTTCTTACTATTTATAGTAAGTCACAAGGCATCACAATGTACTTTAGTTTTGTCCTAATTTGATATTTGAGGGAGTACTTACTATTTTTAACAGTGCTATTTATAGAAAGTCTATTTTGGGTAATTGGCCCAAGCCTATCATGTTCCAACAGGTTCATTTCCTAATGTTGCATTGGTGTGTCTAAGGTTGGATTATTTAATATTTGATTTTATCAACCACTTAAGTTATTTTAATAAAGTAACTTTATAACTTAAGTAAAGGGGTTGGTCATCAAAAAAGCACCTTGGAGTATAATGTAATAACTTAACGTTGTTTTAAAAGGAAACAAAAGTGAAATAGTTTCCTTATGATCTTAGATGCACAAAGGAGGTATAAGGTGCTTTTAATAATTAAAAATAAGGTGCTCTTGAAGGGGGGCATTGGATTTTGAAGGAAAAAATGTTTAAAACCTAAAGTTGCCCTAATTTCCCTCACTTTCTATAAAGCTTCATTTTGGCTCTCATTTGCTCATCTTCTATTTGGCAACTTAATAGTAATCTTCTAGAATGCTTATAGAGTTCTTTGGTTGCGTGTTGAGGACGAAAACTCTCACTGTTTGGAGCTAGTTTTGGTGGTGAAAGATCCACCCTAGCTAGATTGGAGTGGTTCCATCCAGGGATCACATTGTGCTTCAACAGAGATATGATTTTGGTAGTTTTTGGTGGTGTTTTGTGGGTGTTTCAGAGGTCTGATTTGCATTTCTAGATTTCTGGAAATCACCATTTTCCACGAGGTCTGAAATTGAAATCTGCTCATAGCTCTGTGCACAAATGGTTTTCCATTCAAGGTGTTGGCTTAATGGATTCCTCATGCTTGGGCACCCCAAAATCTGCACATATATGTGATTTGGTTATGTTCACACATGACATGTTATGCAAATCTACAAGTGTTGTTGTTGATGAATGTTCATTTCCAGGTTTGATTATTGCTTTATCAGGTCTAATATTTTCATTTTAATAAGTTTGATTTTGATTTGAAATAGTTGCCCTTGTTGTTGTTTGAAATGGAAAGCATTGTTATCTCCTAGTTATATCTTCTATTTGCATTATCCTATATGTTGGCATGCATCTTGAAAACATATTGGAAACAAGCACTAAACATAATAGCAAACAAACAACCAGCATACGGTGGAAACACAAACAACATACAAATATTTAAAAAAACATCAGGGTGTACATTATAGTGGTATTAGAGTTGGTTTTTCTGCCAGCCTGTTGGAGTTCTAATTTTGCTACAATTCTTCAATTGCATGTCTATTTTCGTGCCTCTTTTTGACAGTTGTCAAAAGCAAAGTTAAAAGATGACTGCAAATAAGTCTATATATGAGTTAGGAATTGAGCATGCTAATGAAGGACCTTGACATTAAAAAGACATATTCAAGGATTGTTGCAAAACCTAAACATTTGGATGGAGAAGATGCTTTGACATATGAGGAATGTGTGACAGAACTCCAAAACGACATCTTAGACATGCATGTAAAAGGTGATGATGAGGATTTGTTTAATAAAAAAGACAAAACAACAGCCTTGAATCCTAATTTGGATTCATCCAATGATGATTCAAAGACTAATGACTTGTAATGTCCCCGAATTGGAGGTGTAGTGATTTAATTAAATTAATGTAATGTCCCCTTTTTAGCTTGATCCTGTGTGTTGAGGGGTTGGCCTATTATTTTGACCCTCGTAGGCTGACAATTATAGATAGAGGGTCCTCTATGGTAGTTACCCGGTGATTAAAGACATTACTCCTCAGCTGGATTCAAGTTTTGGCCTTTGCACAAGTTATTTGACTTAGATTGACACACTATTTATAGTAAGTTACTATTTTGGGAGAGTCAGGGTTTCTATTAAGAGCAGGGCACCTGAATAAAACATATTTGCAGTGTCGACCATTGATTGGGCCTTTGCAGTTATTTTAGGACTCAGTCGTGTGTACTTACGATTTATAGTAATTCAGCTATCAGGAGTTACTATCTTTGGCAGGGCATCTGATCATTTAGTATTTGGCAAATTTGACATTGGGTTCAGTTGGCTTGGCAAAATGGCATTTGGTTAAGGAAATATTGATATTTTAAAATGTCATTAATGATATTAATTAAAAAGTTTATAATATAAAGTTATATTTTAACTTTATATTCAAAGGGGGGCCAATGACACATGTTAGTGAATTAATATTATTAATATTTTATGGCCCATTAACCAAGGCATATGGAGACAACAAAAGCAAATATTTAAGTTATATTTTTGTATTTGCCAAATAGCAAAAAGGGTTGAATTTCTACATGAGAGGTATAAAAAGCTCCAAAAAGAAAAATTGACGACATTATGATTGAGTATTTGATATTGTTTTTGAGAGAGCTTTGAAGTTTGTGAAGAAACAAGGGTTTCTGCAGATTTCATCAATTTTCAGGCTGTGGAGAACGAAAACTCTTCATAGACCAGTTGATTTGAGGTGGTGAAAGATCCATTGAATTTTGTAATCAGGAGGGCTTCACACAAAAGTTCTATTTGTGCAAAATGTGAAAGATTTTTAGAAGTTTTGGTTGCCTTACACATCAGGTCCGTTTGCCTGATAGCATTCAGCAAATGCCATGAAATATCGTCATTAATGAATGAGTTTTGAAAGATATTCATCTGCTGCAAGAGCTGTACAGTCCTGGCTAAGGATGTCTTTTCTCAAGGTCAAATCACCTCACACTTTGGATTGATTTCTTCTCAAATGGTGGCGGCTGGGTTGGATAAAGCTTGGTGCATCATAAAAAGGTGGGCAAATTCAATACTTTGAGCTGCAGCAATTTCTTAAGGGATTACACAGCCAGATCATCATTTCTAGGTTTCCCATTTACAATCTGTTTTGCATTTCCAGCTTGTAGAAGATTGTAAAAAATCATTGTAGTTTATTGCATATTGAATGGAAGGGAAAAACATTTGCATCTGATTCCATGATTGAAGCTTTGCAAATATTTATTTGCTGTCATAGTTTATATTTAACAGTATTTTATTTTCAATATATCATTGCAACACAAAACACAAAAAAGCCATAAAAAACTACAAAAACAAACAAAACATCCAATTCAGAAAATTATATTAGCAAGGTCAGGGGAAATCAAGGTTTTAAGCCTGCAGGGCTTGCTTCAATTAATTAAGTTGCCCAAAATTAATAATATATCAAAAGGATGGGTTAATTGATTATTTTAATTAAAATAAAGTGGAAGTATTAAATTAATTATTTATAAAATTATTCCTATAAATTAATATAAAAAGGATGATTTTATATTTAATTAATTTAATAAAAGTGACTAAATAAAATAATATATTATAAAGTCACTTTTGAGAATAAAATAATATTATTTCTAGAAGCTTCATAGAAGTCATTGAGAAATCTTTATAAGGAGTTGTTGGCTTAGCATTTGGGCATGTCTTGGATTATTCTATTCATAATAGTTTGGTAGAAGCTTGAATGCTTTTCTTGTCTGAGGGTTTGAAGACTCTAGGATACCAGGGTCGGTTGTGAAAGATCAACCCTAGCTGGAGATTGTGGAGAAATCCATCCAAAGTTTCTACAGGTGCTTCATTGCAGGAAATTGTATTGGTGCAATACATAGTTGGAAAACTCGCTCCAACAAAAAACTCGCCAAGGGAAAAATTGGAGAGTTTTTTAAAACTTGCCAAAAACTCGGAAAAAACTCGGCAAAAAACTCGGCAAAAAACTCGGGAAATGAAAAAATTGTTTAAATTTTATTAAAAATACATTTTTTTTGCAAAATTCAATGACAAGATGAATCCAATGAATCCATAAATGAGTACAAAAGTGTTTTCTATTAATTTTGATTGATTTAATGTAAATTGATTACAAAATCGCATTCTCATGCGGAATCCCGATGGCTAAAAGCCTGAAAGTCTGATACATGAAAACAGTAAAACTAGAACTAGAAGCAAATACTAAAAAACAACTAAATACAACATGCTAGGCTTTCCTCTTCCCTAGTCTAGCAACAACTAGGGAAGAAGGGGTGCGTCCTCTAGTCTTGTTGCGTGTGCGTGGTGCTTGTGGCGGTGGTTGCGGTGCTACTGCTGCTGGCTCTCGCTGAATCTCATCCAACCCTACATCTCGGACTCTTGATGCACCCACATCCTCCATTGCCTCTCTCTCGAAGTCAAGGATTTCATCTGCGCTAAACAATAGAGGCTACTCCTCTTGCCCTGTCTAATCACTATAAGGATCTATCTCATCTAAGTCAATAGGATCCAGTGATTTTTCTTCAACTCTCTTTATGCGCAACCGAAGGTTGTATTGCACAAAGACCAGGTCATTGAGGCACTTTTGTGTTAACTTGTTCCTCTTCTTCGTGTGAATGGACTCGAACAAGCTCCAATTGCGCTCACAATTGGATGCACTACAAGGCTGACATAGAATGCAGAGGGCAATTTTTTGTAGATTTGGGGTTTTTCCACCCCAATTTTTCCACCAAACATTTGCAAAAAAAGAAAAGAAAATTGAAGAGTTAGAAAACAAAGTCAAAGACTCAAAAGTCAAAAGTCAAAACACATTTTATCAAATTCTAAGATGCAGGTGAAATAAACTTGAAATTTAAAGACTCCGAATTTTATACCTGGTGGCATAGTGGTTCTTCCTCTAACAGCCAGCTCCGAAGGAAAGAGATTACCAGTTGCCTCCCTGTATATATCCATCTCCTTGACGATGAGGTCTCTCACTGCAACCTCGGGTTCCATCCTCTGAATGCATGTTGTGGGCCCCTCCATAACCTCTCCATTAGGATTAGAGAAGCTCTCTGAGAAGAGATAAGAAGGGTTGAGGAAGTACCCTGCTGCATGGATGGGTTGGTGGAGTTGATTGTTCCACCTCCTATCAACAATCTCCCATATGGGATCAAATTTAAGGCTGTCCCCCATGTAATAACTTTTGATGGCCTCCTTGGCCCTATCCATGGCCTCATAAATGTATCCCATTGGGTTTTCTTCTCCATCTATCAAGCGGAGGACTCTAACAAAGGGCTCCGACACCTAGATTAAAAATACAAAAAGATCAAAGTTAGAAATTTATAATGAAAGGCTTAAAGTTAAATTAAAAAATATATATTTATATTCAACTTGAGATTAAAATTAAAATCAAAGTTTCGAAGTTACCCTCACGATCTCTGTAGCTTTTTGTGCAAACAAGGGGTCAAAGACTATTGCAGAAATTCTATCTCCTTCGGCCTTCTTTGAATATGAGGAGTCATTCCATGCTTGACTCACGAACATTTGTTTTAGAGAGCCCAAAGAATCCAAAAGGCTTTGCAACGTTAGGAAAATTGTTGCAAACCTTGTGGCACCCGATCTCACCAACTCCTTCCCTTGCATATGCTCTCTCATCAAATTAAGAACCCAAGGGTGATTGTAGATATATTTTGTGATGCTCCTTGCATCATCTACAATCGGTGCCACCCAAACACTTTTGCCTATGTCCTCCAAAAGAAGGTCAAGGCAATGAGCTGCACAAGGTGACCAAAAGAGTGATGGATGTTTACTCTCAAGCATCCTTCCAACTGCCACATACGCTGCTGCATTATCTGTGATGACTTGCACCACATTAGCAATCTCCACCTCCATCACAACTTCATCCAACAATGTACACAATGTATCTGCAGTTTTTATCCTGTTGGAAGCATCCACCGACTTCCAAAACACAACTTCACCTTTGGAAGCAACCAAAAAATTAAGGATGGTGCAGTTTCTCCCATCCGTCCACCCATCAGAAAGAATTGAGCAGCCAAATTTCTTCCATTTAGTTTTTTGCTCTTCCACTACATGCATTGCCCTTTCGGTTGCATTTGTGAGCAACCTGCAAGTACAAAGTAAAATAATTAAATAAGTAAAAAATTGTAAGTTTTAAACAAAAAATAGCTTGAATTCAACATAAATAATAAATTAATTTAAATTTTAAATTAAAGAACATAAAATTTAAGTTGACTTGTCACTTACCTCCCACTCAAATCTTTGCGAGAAGGTGGCTTGAAGCCTTTTCCCGCAACTGTCAATGAAGTGACCATATTGTGCCAATAGGGACTACTCGCCACATTGAATGGTATGTTATTGAAATACCAAAAATCAGCACATGCCATTTTGGCATGTTCATGCACCTCCTTGTTCCACCCTGTAGCCTCCAATGATCCCTGTGCTCCTGGTGTGTTTCTTGGCACAAAAAAACTTTGTGGGTTGCGTGAAGATGAAGGTGGTGGTGGCATTGGCACTCTAGTCGAACTAGAGGACAAGGGGGGCCTAGCCGATGTGGCTGTGGAGGATGTGCCATGAATGCGAATCCGTGGACCATGAAGAGAGCCCACAATGCCAATAATATCTGCATCCTCATCTGACTCTATCTCCATGTGCTCGACCCCGTGCTCCTGAGTCCCATGGGCATGCGCATGTCCACTAGCACTGGCTATGGATGCTGCTATGGCTTTTTTAGCCCTCTCCCTTTGCATTTTTTTTTCCTCAGCAAGTGAAAGTAGGGCAAGCATCTCTCTTCTAATCTCTTCTTTGGGCTTCTCACAAACCTTGGAATCACGTTGAGGAATGCCTGCTAGATGGTATTTGAGGCGATTTATGCCTCCATGATATGTATTTTTGCATTCACCGCAAACAACTGTTCCAGGCACTGGCCCTCTGACACCATATTTCCATGTAGGGTCTCTAGCCCCTGCTGGACGAGTGCCTGGAACCCATGCTGATGGTGTGCGAGGGGTGGAACTTGATGGGGCGGGGGTGGAACCTGATGCTGAGCATGAACCAGAGCCAGAAGCCATTATAGTGTGTAATCACTGTAATGTGTATTCACTGATCAATGATCAATCTACACATTCAAAAATATGTACAACATATTAGTTTTTAATACAAAAAAATTTAAAAAACAACCTAAAATCATTAAAACTTCAAAAATCTAGAGCTAAATTTGATTTAAATTGATACAAATGTGTTTAAATGAATTATCAATTAACATTATTAACTAATCTTATCATTCTACACAAAAAATGAACCTAGGTCTGAAAATTTCAAAAAACAGTGAAAAAAATGAAAAAAATCAGCAAAAATCAACAAAAGATTGTGATGAATCTTGTTTTTTGGATTCTAAATGCAAAAAAATTGTTTCTTTGTGCTCTATCATGTCTTTTTTTCAATTTGGAATGAGTATTTTGCAAGAAGAATGAAATAAATTAATTAATCAAAAACAAAAAACAAAAACAAAAACCCTACTTGTGAATCGAATTTCCCTTCAAAATCCACACAAAATGGTGTTTGAATCCGCTCTCCTCGATGGCAAATTGTTGGAAATGATATCTCCTTGCTTGGGGGGGGGGGGTTTAGCTCCTCACACAAAGTATCAAGTGATTTTGAAATGAAATGAACAACATAAAAACGTGTTTTGACTTTATTCTTGTGCAGGCAAGTTTTTTCATTAGACTCGCGATTTTTTGGCGAGTACTCACCACTAAAAACTCGTGAGTTTTTTGAAAAACTCGAAAAAACTCGTTTTTGGTGTTTGGCGAGTTAACTTCGTAAAAACTCGTTTTTTAAAAAAACTCGCGAGTTTTTTAAGACTCGGCGAGTATGCCAACTATGGTGCAATAATTGATGTATTATTGCACTCTTGAACAAGGGTTTGGATTGATGCAATAGTTGGTTTATTATTGCATTGGAGAATTGCAACAGTTGATGTATTGTTGCAATTTCACTTGAGGGAGTTTATTTTTGTTTGATTCGATTATTCCAAATTTAATGGTCAACGACCAAATTTGGCATATAAGGGAGTTCAATTCTATGAAGGTGATATTGAGGAAATTCTGGAAGATTATTTCAGTCATTAGTAAAGCTCAATTTGTAGAAGAATCATTTCAGCCAGAGCAAATCAAATCTCTTCTTGAGAGGACAAATTTCATTGTGGAAGGAATCCCATATTTCTGGATATTCTAGAGCAACAAACTAGGCATTAAGATTATTCGATGCTCATTATTTAAGATCAATTTCTCCTGGGAAGAAATCGTGGCCAGGCAAGAAGGTTTGGTGCTGCATTTGATTGGAGAATTTTGGCACATTGAGTTTACAGCTGATCATTTTGAGGAGAATTGTGATTATTCAAGAGTTTGGCGCAACAATCTGCATCAAAAATTACATCGATTTTTGGAGACTTGTCTTGGTTTCCAAGCGGCTGGAACAGGGGTGGCATTAGCAGAGTTGAGACGACTTTGCAAGATAAAGTATTCAAGTTTGATGTTGCTCTCCAAAGCATCGATTCAGGTTCCACTTATTTGCATTGTATAAATTGCTTTATAAGCTACATTTAATTATCTCCATGTATCCCTGTCATCACAGCCTACCGTAGTTGCATTTCAAGTGTCATTAAATCGCTGTCCATCATCATTGTTAGTCATGCATTCACATTCTGATCAGGATTGTAGTTAATATCATTAGATTGCTGCTTCTCAATTGCATTTTCATTTGGAAAAGTCGCTGGTCCCATAGATTGTAGTCGCTGTCTGAGCAGCATTATATAGTATTGTAATTTGTTAATGAGTTGCAATTAGAAATCAATTAGCTCGCTGCCAGTTAGTTGCACCTGTCAACAACATTGGATGTAATTTGAAAATAAGCAACATTGGGATATCTCAGCATTGTAATAAGTGCACATCATATTGGCAATATCATTCGTAAGGAGTTTGGAGCTGCATATGAAGTGTATGACAAAATGTCTCTTGTTGTAGCTATACATTGCATGCATTCTCAGTCATCTTATTGCATTATAAAATCAATTTAAATCTTGCATCTTCATCATCATACAAAACCAAAAACAAAAGAAGAAAACACTTATCAGCTGAAAGTAGGTTGTTTGCCAACTGTTTGATGAAATTCCTTAGCAACAAAATTGAAAATTAGGGTCAGATTTGGCAAGGCTTCTTACATGACTTCCTAGATGATTCTAGTAGAGCTGATGTTTATGATGAATTCAATAATGTACCTTCAGAAGAAGATCATGTTGAGGGTAATTATGATGATGTCTTCAATCAGCGGTTGATGATGGTCCTACTTTTAATTATAGAGATGAAGAAACAGGTGGTGTTTGTTTTTGTTGGCGTGACAATTCTGTAATGTCCCCATTCTTTCACGAGCATTAGATATGGTGGATTAGCCTATAACATCAACCCTCGTAGGCTAACGGTTCTGGATAGAGGGTCACTTGAATGGGCACTTGGTCGTGAATTTGCAGTAGCGATATCTGGAGTATGGTGACAGGGTGAATTTGTGCATTTGGTGTGATAATTGTGCTTAAAATTATGATCTCCACCTTTTATTTCACCTTCTCTGGCTTAGGGACCATGTGTCAATTATTTAAAGGGGTCACTTTATATTTTTTAGTTACTATTCATTACTAAAGTGGAAAAAGTTATAACTTAAGTGAATAGTACTCACTTTAATGAATAGTGATTTCAATGTGAAATTATAAAAGAATGAGGAGAAGTTCGACCCCCTCATGTTATGATGTTATTTTGCTTGCTTGGCTTGTGAGTTTGGAGTTTGGGAGAGAGGGAAACTAGGGTTTCCTGATTTCTGCAGTGGGTGAGCCTGGAGGGGGCTTGTTGTTCGAATTTGAGCTTCTTGATGGTGTGAAATACCACCTTAAAGTTGCAGATCTGAGCTTGGTTGCTTCATTGGGAGCCATATATTGCTGATTGCAAGTTGTTAGAGCTATTTCCAGAGGGGGTTTTTGCTGCCAGTGACTCCATTTTCAACTACGAGGGAGTTGTTCGCACTTTAGAAGGATTTTGGAGCTGTTTTGAGCATCTACAGCCAGCCGCACTATTTTGAGGGTTTCATTAGCTGAAAGGAAGAAAAATGCCTATCTTTAGTGGCTGCAATTTCACCAAGAGGGGGCACCCTTACCTTAGGAAGTCTTTCAATCCAGATTTCGGTGGGAGAAATTCGTATTTTAGTTTGTGTGAGCAATTTACTAAGGGAGGGTACTGTAGCAAATCACTATTCACTATGATGTTTGGCTGTAAGTTAAATTATTGCATAAGATGTATCTAGTTTTGAATTCTATGTATGTCATCTATTTTATGTAATCCCTAATGTAATGAAGAACTCATATTTAGATTCGAAATAGAGTATTATATTCGATGTATCCCAAAGATTGGTTATTAGAAGCTTTACTCATGTACATGCTCTTAGTACTTTGGCTACTAAACTGAGTCATTATTCAAGTTAACTCAATAGACTAGTTTATTTCAAGTTCCTATTGTATGCATATGATAGTATCATCCGCATTATTAGCACCAAATGCAAAAAACACAAAAAAAAAAGAATATCAATCGAAAACAAAAATCAGACCTACAATCACAGTGAAAACCAAATCAGCAGAGTGGTGGAACACTACAAATTCGCACCTCTAGAGTATGAATTGGCCATAGACAACTATGCACAGTGCGTAATGACTGCTCTTCAAATTAGGAGGGGAAGCTCCCTCTTGTGTTGATATGTCTGAAAAAGTAAAGTAATCTAACTCCTATCTTTTTGACTCAGCTGGAAGAGGCACAAGGTTAAGGAAACCAAGAACGTTGCAGCTAAGGATTTTCTCTGGTTTTGTAGATCTTTAACTACAACTAACTGAATGCTTTTAATCTATCCTATTTCCTCAAGAGAAACAAAGCATGAGGTATTGGGAACAGGGAATGTTTTGGACGATAAACTTTATAATAGGATTTCCACGGAGGAGAGACCCCCATCCGAGGTGTAGGTTGATGTAATGTCCGCTTCTCAATCCTGATCTTCTTAGTGACCGTTGGCCTTTTTCTGGAAACCCGAAGGCTAGTCGGAAGGGAAAATTAGGGTTTTCTATTTTTGAGGTTGTCTTTGCTCGGAGTTGTTGGATTTGATGGCGGATTCTTTCTGGGTTTTCAGAGAGCTTCACAGTGGTATGTTCCTTTCGGCATTCAGAGCATTTTCTGGAATTTACTATTTTTAGTAAATTCTATTTTTGGCAGCTTTCCAGTTGGGTTCAGCTTGGTTGACTTCCTGCTTCAGTTTGGTTAGTTGATTTGCTCAGTATTGGCTTCAGGGCACATTCGGAGGGATAAGTTAAGTCATTTAATTAAAAGGTCACGTTTTAAATATTATATTTTAACGTTGACCCCTTGGTCTAGACTGTTGACTTAATGTTGTTTTTAAAAAGTGGTCTTTAAGGGTGGCGCCCTCATTAAAAGATTATTTTAATTATTGTCAAAGTCAAAGCCAAGCTTATGAAGGGCGCATTTATCAAAGTATGGTATTTATTTAAAATATCAAATGTTAAGCCTTGAAAGAAAAGTACGCCATCTTGAAGAAAGGGTTAGGGTTTTGACATTGAAGCAGATTTTAGGGTTTCGTGAAGTCAACAGGAAATTATAAGGAGGAGACTTTGAGCTTCTTTTCTCATCTTTGGTCTACTATACTGTTATGTTGCCGGATTGGCTCTGGAACTGCTTCGAGGAATGAAGGCCTCCTAGCTTGGGCATTGCTTCGTGTTTGCAAGACAACATCTAGTGGTGATTCAGACTATTTGTGAGTGCATCTTAGTTTCATACATTGTGTGTTCAGTTCATTGCATAGTTAGTTCGATTTGGCATGTTAGAGGTTTCAGCTTATTGCATTATTTAGCACATCAGATTTATGGTTTTGCTCATAACTTGAAAAATACCAAAAATATAGTTCTGGGTAGTGTCTTAATCCCTTAGTCTGTCAAGGGCTAATCAATAGTTCAAATTTCAGATTTTATTGTTGTGTATTGAATTTTTAAAGCAAGGTCGAATTTCTCAGCTGGGCCGTACCATTGTGAATTGTCTTGAATTCCGTGCAAATTAAATTAGTGGTATTTGGGTCTGTGTTAGTGTTTGGGTTTGGTCGCCATAATCATTAGAGTGCATTGCATTTTACTTCACATCATTCGGATCAAATCTGAGGAAGTTATGAACAATTCTTTGAGTTTGTAAGCTGCTGGTTATGTAACAAAAAGAGCAGATCTGATACGACAGTTTGTGTAATCTGCATCTCCCTTTCTTGGTTGATGTTAAGATTTCTTTATAACCTTTGCAGAAGGATTCTTATTGTATGCACCATTGAAAGAGCATCTTATATTCTGAATTGCAGGCAATAATATCTTGTAAACTGGCAGTAGTACTGATCAGTCGTTCTTTGAATATTGCTTTATTGCTGTTGTAATACTCATTCTTCTTCAATAATTATTGTAATAGATAGATCTCCACCCTATGGTAGCTACTTCCCTCTCTGGGTGAGCAAGCACATTCTGGGTGTCGAGTATTTCCAGTTTCAGTATTTCCTTTCAAGCATTGCATTTTGTAATTACTCCGTCATATGGTCGCCCCTCACTCCGCATTGGATTGGGTAGCACATACTTGACGTTGAGTTCCCTTTCAGCATTTAGAGTAGAAGATCCTCTGACCAATGCTCGCCATCATCGGCGCCATACTGGTTAGAGTTACAGCATAAGCAGTTTGATTTAGATCCTCTGACCAATGCTCGCCATCATCGGCGCCATACTGGTTAGAGTTGTTTCAGTACGTTTGGGTTTATCTTCTAACCTTAACGGGTACTTGATTGTAATGTTGTAATCTGATAATTGAAAAATCGAAAAAAATTGGCTCGGAATATTTCAGTTGATATGAAGGTTATTAAGCACAACATCAAACGACAAGCCTAATTACTAAATTTCCAAGGAGGAGAAACCCCTATCCGAGGCGTAGATATGCAACAAGCTTATTGGCAACAACACTTAAACGATAATTCTTCTCTCTAAATTTCCAAGGAGGAGAGACCCCTATCCGAGGTGTAAATATGAAAGAACAACTATTAATCACAATACAAAATAACAACTAGGACAACAAATTGCATTGGCAAGACACACATACAATAAACGATCAAACTAGCAATTATATTTAATCTAAGGTGAACCATTACAATCACAATAACATTTAGGCAAGGCGGCGCAACTATTTATTATCACCATAAAAGTTTGTGAACAAATATTGAATAGCAATACTACAGGCAAGATGGCACAACATGTATGCTATCACGAGCAAAAGTTGAATTACAATGAGCAAGAATGCTCTTATTTATAGACCTCAAAGGTGTAGGCAACCCTAAAATCACCTTGAGTTAACATGTGTATTGCAAACATGCAATATTTATTGCTAAACTTAAATAAATGAAACTATACAATTAACTAGAAAACTACCATTAGTTAACCGAAACAAGACTAAGCTAAATGGGCATGTGCAACATGCAAGTCCTTGTTAATATACAAGTTAATTGACAACTAATATCAGTTAAAGGAAACTGAAAACTATATGAGAACTCCAATTGTACATAGATGATTCTAAGATAGACATGCCATGATATGTGGAATGAGTTAACTCGGAAAGAGGCATCGAGTTAACTGTGGTATCTAATGTCTATCCTGAAAAGGTGGGGCGTCCTGATCTAAAGTTCACTGGCCTTGATCTCGGACAATTACCCCCTCCACGAGGTCGTTGACTACATCACCATCCGGAGATCATCACATGTCCTAATTGTCAATTCACTGCTTGTCAGCAACCTGAGCAATCCTGGAAATATCTGCACAGTTCAACTGGCAGTTCATCGGTTGGTAACTTTGGCAGCTCCGTAACTAGAGTGATTGCCTCTATTTCCTCTGCAGCTTGATGTTTTTGATGCTTTTCCTTAATGAAAGAGTGTTGCATGATGAAACCGCGAAGTTTGACTGCACACACTCTAGCTGTGAGAAATACACCCTAACTTGCTGCATACACAGAGTCCCAACAGTATTCAACCCTCTAAATTAGCCTTGAAAATCTATTAGCTATACGAGTATGAGACAGTTGGCATTTGAATGACTACGCCTGTCAAATTGTCTAAATCAACCCTCCGGATATGCTTGATGCAAATCTGTGTCAGTCATTCTGATGAAGTTGTGAATTAAGGCTGATTTGGTCTTGAATTCAGTCCGTGTGAACTGCATTTTGAAAAACTTGCATGTTGATTGTAAACATGGCTATGTTCTGGCAACTTTTTTTGGAAAGCTAAAAGATCTCCTAAAATAGCTTGTCGAGGGGCAATTTTTACGAAAAATTCCGAGATGTGGGTTTTGTAGAGAAGATAATTCTAAGCAAACCCACAATGTCTGAAATTCGAAAAAACGCCGTTTAGCTTGACATGCAAAGACCTTTTAGTCGAGAACTACAGGGGTTTTAGGGTTTTCGGAAGCAACTTTTGCTGAGAAAAACTGAAATATGGGTTTTGTGTAGAAAATGATTCTAAGCCGACCCAGATCCTCTGTTTTTCAAAATATTGACTTTTCCTCTACCATGCAAAATAATTTCTAAAAAAAAGCAAAGCTTCGAAAAATGGAAGCTACAAGGCAAACTTTCCTGAAAAATTCTAACACATGGGTTTTGTAGAGAAAATCGTGCACAACACACCCAGGTGATCAGAATTGTGAAAAGACCGCCGTATACTTGGATGTGTGAGAGAAAACCTACAAGGATAGAAGAAATAAGATAGAGAAGATAGAAGTTATATTCTGCCTTTGCCTATCCTTGAATGAAGTCTGCCGAACAATCTGGAGCCGTATCTGCGAAGAACTCTGAAAAATAACACCTGTGGCGCCTTCAAATCATGCTTGCACGCGAGAATACCTATTTGCACTTAACCTGCTGTGAAGAGAAATGGACGCCTCTATGCATATTTTAAAGAATTTTGAGGGTTTAGGCATCACATTTAGGAGATTATCCTAAATTTAAAATGAAATATTTTGATTGGACCTCACTTTGTTAAACAAAAACTGACTCTGAATCAGAAATAGGCACCACCTCTTTACAGTTCAGTTTAACTTAACATGCAAAACTGACATTGAGTCTCAAAATAGATGCCACCTTTAAAATATTGAAGAAATACGCCTTAAGCAAAATTGACTGGTGAAACTGAAGATTTATATCATTTTATTCAGTTAACTGAGTTCCAATTTTCTAGGTCGGCTTGAAAATGCATGTTGATTCCAAGAAGTCAAACTTTGACTTTCTAGGCGTCTTCCTTCAAAACTTGAGACTTTTAGCTAACTTCCTATTTTTTAGTTGCCTGAAAATGTCACCACAGTCTCTGTTGAACTCTGATTTCTGGATGCCCGATTGGTGCTGGAGCTGGGCTGACACATCCACTGCGTAGCTGGAACAAGTCTGATGACATGTTGCTGGGAGCTATGAAAGCTAAAAACTGAGTTTGATGCCTCAAAAGCAAGGGTGCCTTTTCCCAAAAGGGTGCATATGACACCATACTTGGCCATTTTCCCGATTTGCCTCTCAGTGCTTCAATCTACCGCTGCCGGTGAATGATGACTCTCGTCGATTGGATGCTAGATCCATCGTGTAGGTAGAAGAATTCCGCAAAGAATGACTGTATGTAGAGTGTCTAAAAGTTGAATTAAGGCCCTCAAATGCAAGGGCACCCTTGGCTTGCAGGGGCACAATTACATCTTCAAGAATGATTTTGTAATTTGCAACTTTCACGCAAACAGTCCACTTTGACCCTTGCCATTGGGAGCTGGATTGATCCTATGTGCGCGCTGATGATCTCATCGCGAAGATGGAACAGCTTGGAAGAGATGTTCTTGGAAGCGACAAAGCTTGAAAACTACTTCTAAGACCTCCAGTAGAAGGGCGCCTTTTTCAAGGAAATATGTAAATTCCATACTTAGCCAATTTTTTTGCGTGTGTTCATCCTTCAACATTTTCTTCTGAGTCTTCATCTACAAGCGTTTGATTTATCCCAAGGGCAGACGGTAGGATTCACTGGATAGCTAGAAGGATTCTGCATAGATCTCCTGAAGACGATAGCTGTCAAAAAATTCATCCAGCTAGCCCAAAGGCTAGGCGCCTTTGGCCTATAGAGGTACATTTTGATATTTTCACTTTTATTTTCCCTCCGTTTTATGTGCTTGCTGGAACAACTATCACAGTCACTTAGCATATCTTACAGACTTTGAACGGATGCATCGCGGAGTTGGGCTGAATTAGAAGAGATCCCTTAGAAGCAGATTTTGCAAATTCTATCTTCTAACAGGTCTAATTCAAGGGCGCCCCTGGGCTATAGGGGTGCAAAAATTGCAAATTTGACTCTCTGTGATATGTAAATTCTTTGTACCTTCTGCTTCTACCTTCGTCTGCCGGAGTTTTGCAACTCGGATGGACTCGCTTGATAGCTTGCCAGAAAGTTGATAGAATCCCGAAGAGAATGAATGTATTTGCAACCAAAAACAATTGGAATTGAGCCTCCAAATTGAAGAGCAACCTTGGCCTGCAGTGGCACAACTTTGCTCTGGAAGTGATAATTTCCTCCATTTCGCGCTTGCTGAATTGACCACGTGGTAGCATTACTTCCGTTGATGCATGTGCGTGACTGTATTTCACCAATTTTACATGTATGGACATTGCAAAGTTGACTTGCATATTGATTGCGCAAGCGTCTCCCATGTAGCAAGGTGTAGTGTTTCTAGACTTAGAATATTTTTTGCACTTTTCACCATGTGATGTGATGCCTACTGAATTGACCACGTAGTAGCATTACAGTCGTTGACGCATGTGCGTGACTGTATTTCACCAATTTTACATGTATGGACATTGCAAAGTTGACTTGCACATTGATTGCACAAGCGTCTCCCACGTAGCAAGGCATAGTGTTTCTAGACTTAGAATATTTTTTGCACTTTTCACCATGTGAAATCCCCCTCCGTCATGTAGCATCTTTTTCAACATCTTTCTTCACAGAATCTTCTGCTTTGAGTTTTAGGCTTAGATTTTGACACCTAGTACTGGCCAACTGCCATTGACGACCACAAAGGTCCCATCTTTTCTCCTAAAAAAGTGAAAACTACCCACTAGGCTTAAACTGATTTTTAACTGAAACCGACTTCGCCACTATGATCGTGATGTGAAATAAGCCAATCAAAATTAATTTCAACTAATTCTGACAAGTTTCAATTTTTAGGGTTTTTGCCTAAAAATAAGATACTGGAAACCATAATTTTCAAAAATTTTAAATTTTACCAATACGTTCTTGACATCAAACTGACTAAAAGCCCATACATAATTTTCCTAAAAACTGAGTTTTGACCTCACTTTTACAAGATTTAGACTATTTTAAGCAAAATGCCTTAATGAAGCAAAAAATTTGGTTTGGGTACTGTTGGTGTACGTTTTATCATCCACCGAACACTTTAGAATAAAATGTCCAAAGACACTCTATCCTCTCTTGAAAAACCACCGCATATGCTAAGATTGCGAGAAGATCATATGGTGATTCCAAGGTTTCTTTAGTCGGGTCTCGACGTGTGGATAAGCTCAGCGGCCGTTGTGATATGCTGGTAATAAACAAGGGGACTTACGTAAAATCTTCACAAGTTCAGGACTTAGGGAATTTATCATTGAAGGCTTTCTTCACTTTAGGACTTTCAATGGATCTCAAAAAATTGGCAGAAAGATAGGGTTCAGAGAATCTAGTCTATGCCTAAGAACTCAAGAGACAGTAAAGACTCGGTGAAGGGAATAAACCACACTTTGTTTCGCCTCCTGCAGGACAACATATGCAAAATGGGTGCAATCTTCAAGGGTTGTGAGAATAATTTTCAAACCTCGAATGAGGCTGAAGTTAAGTTTCCACAATTAAGAGCTCAGGCTAACTTTACTCATCGAATGCAAATCATCCATTCGAAGAAAGTATTTGCTACACTTCACCTTTGAATCAATACGATCAATCTTTCATTCAATTAACCAACTTTCAAAGCAAATTCTACTTAATCTAACTTTAACTTTAATCTATGGCGGAAGATAATATGCAACCTCGCTTACTATTTAACAATAAGAAGTTATTCAAGGCAAATCATGCTCAAGAGCTTTTATCATTCAAAATAGTCTCAATGCGACAATTTCATATTTTGTCTCCACACAAATGAAAGTGAGAGAGCATTAGTTTATATAGAGTTTCAAAAATGAAATGAAGGGCCGAGATTAAAACAAGATTAATGGCCAAGATTATTACAACCAAACCCTAATTAGGGTTTCCCAAAATAACAAGAGTCAACTATCAGTAAGCTATTAGTAGAGTGGCAGTTCCAGCTACATTCTAGGAGAGGCGTCCTTATCCTTCTGAGCAGCACTATGCTTGGCGAATCTAGACACTACTGCAATGACGTCCTCCATCGTGATAGGTGGCAGCATGCTGATCCAGAATTTGAGCTCGTCCAAGTTCTCTGCACATTTGGCAAAGATACTCGCCCATTCTGCTTCTTGCTTCCTAAAGTCATTCCGGATGGCCGAATGACTTGCCACCTTCGCAAAATCCTTCCTTAGAAGTGGTCCAGTAGTCGAGAAGAAAACTTCTTGAACTTTTCGTTTCAGCTCATCCAGCTGCATATCCCCTTCTTGGACCATCTCTTGCTCAAACATTTCTGCAGCTGTCATGTGAATCTTCTCTCGTATGTCCTTTACTTGCTCCTTGATTCTAAGTCCATCCACTTTTGCCTTCTCCAAAACTTCTCTACGTATAGTTACTGACCAAAACTAATGATTGAAATCATATGCTGCTCCCGCAGCAATCACCTTCATGTCGACCAACTCCTCTCTCGGAATGCTTTTCAATAGCTTGAGGCATGGAATTAGCCTCTCCTGCATATCTGGAAGTCCTTCCCATGCTTCCGCCATATCCATAAGTCTAGAAAGAAAACATGATGTTTGCCCATAAGCCAATGCCAACTTTTCCATGAACAATGCAGCTTCTGCGCCTTCACTCGCCATCCAGTCCTGAGCTTCCTTGGCCGTCACCATTCTGCACTCGACATCCTTGGTCACCTCCTGTGATGAACCGAGAAGAGGAGGAACAATTGCACTACCCTGATCAAGTGGCTGGGTCAAATGCTGGATATATTCTTTAAGACGTTCGACCTCCTTTTTATACTCCTTCTTGGCCACTTCTTTCTCCAGTCTCGCTTTAATGGTCGAGACGGAATTATCTAACTCTACTTCTTGACCTTTCGAGCTCGGGCCAAGGTCAACAGTGGTTATAGCATACTCCTGAGGAGTAATCTCGTCCTGTGGCTTGTCCACCGTAGGTACTGCAATGTGCACGAAACGGTTGCCTGCCTCGTTCCTTCGAATGGTGGAGAACTTCTTAGCAGGCTTCTTGATGGCGACCTGCTCCAATCTTGCCAAGAAATCGGCAATATCATCCTCCTCTTGTTGAGCTTCTGCAGGTACCTGGATCTTCATTCTCTCCAACAGCCACTCTGGAATGGTCGACTGCTCAATCCCATCCTCTACCTAAACCTCATCCTCGTTCGGAACATCCACAACCCCTCTGAGAGCGGAAATCATTCCCTCCTCGAAGTCATTGTCCCGAGCTTCTATCTCATTGTCTGAACCTAAGATTTCTGTGCCCGTAGGTGACAAGGGCTCATCATCATCTAGCTGAATAGGTTCGATATTTTCCTCTTGAACTGCAGGAGGTTCAAGCATTTCAATCAAGGAGTCATCTATAGTAGCCACCAACTCGTCAATATTCCTGGATGCTGTTGAATGAGAAGGCTCTCCCTTATGCCTCTTGGAAGCAGGCTCTGCACTTGGGACTATTTCCTTCATTTTCTCTCTGATCCCGACCAAGTCTTGATGGGATGCCCCGGCATTAGAAGAATATGACTCTGACTCACTCAGTAGGTCATATGTGAGCGTGATTCCTCTCTGTCTCAATTCTTGGGCATGATAGTCGACCCACCACTGAGAGTATTTAGTCACTGGCCTCATTAAAGTTGCCAGGTCTGCGTGCTCAGATTCTGACCATTTCACTGGAGGCAGAGGTCGGCTTTCCTCGAAGCGTGGCTGGACGTGATTTCCATCATCTTGTAACTGATCAGGCACCCGACAAAATTCAATTGCCCTCATGAAATCTAGTGGCATTTTGGACCACATTTTCCGCCTGACTTCGTACTCATCGGCAGCATTTGCCCAGAAATCTTCTAGTTCCATCCTGTGCTTGTACTTTCTTCCTTCCACTGTCCGGATGTTATGATGTGGGTCATAGTTGACCCTGGACTTGTAGGCTGTGAAAGGATACCATTGGATCTCCAATCTTGCACTTTCAGCTGCTTGTGCTGATGGACAATACTCCAACATGTTCCCAATGAAAAATGGGAATGTGACCGATGCCTTCTTAGTTGGTCTCTGGATATTCTGGTACTTCTCCAACTGTCTCAAAACCTCGAGCAATATCATCCGATTGGTCGGATAGATGGGCAATTTATAGGGATTTCCAGTAAATCCCTGGATCCTGACATAAGTAAATTTTGAGAACTAGATAAACCAGGATCCGTACTTACTGATAAGACTTTTCGCTTCATGGCTCAGCCTCTGATGTACCCCTCCTTGAAGCTTTCTGGTGATATGCATTAGGAAGGCATCATGCAACCTCCTGAAGTGAGTCTTCTCCTTCAACTGGAGCTGTGGATAACAGTCATAAGGCCTGAATTCGTTCTCCCCGTTGCCAATTTTGCCCTTACAAATCAATCCTGGATACTTGTATGATCTGGCCAATAGGTATACAACATACGAACTCATATGAAAAGACTTAGTCTCTTCGAGGTTGATTAATTGTTCGTGGAGGTTGTCACTTATCATTCGTGACCAATTGAACATTTTGACTCCAGAAGTAATCTCATCTATAAAATAGTACATCCAGCTCTCGAAGAAGGCGCCTTGCGGGTTACCGGCTATTCTGTTCAGCATCAGCACGATATCCCCAAAATCTTCCTTGAAGTCAGTTCGGCGAGGTCTCTTGGGCAACTTCTTGATTGAAGGCTTAGGCTTGTCCATCCACACCTTGTTGACTGTCATGGCGCACAAATCTGGTTGGCTGTCATATAATCTTTTGGCCTCTTCCTTGGTCTTATAGACCGTTCGTGAATGTTTCGGGATGCTGAAGGTCTCCTGGATTGCAACTTCGCCCAAGTGTGCTAGGATTCTTCCATCAAGTGCGATGATCTGTCTCCTCTGAGCGTCATAGTGAAGAGCACATTCCACCATTAATTCCGCACAATCCATTGCTGGTGGGAATCCAGCTGCCTGAAATATCCCGTTTCTGACTATCCGCTTGGCTATTGGTGTGGGAAGTCCTTTCTGCCCGTACACTCTTTTCTTGAATTCATCAAAGTCGACGTGCCCGAGATCGGTGTCCACGACATTCTTCCATTTTGAAATGACCTTGGTCTCTTTCTGAGGACCCTTGCTGGCAAACTTCATTTTCAGCTTCTTTGATGGTTCGCCTGTCGTGATCGTCAACCTGCAGTCCAAAAGATTGACATTAATACAAAGACTTTTTCAAATAATTAAATCTCGTGCCCTGGATTCGAAAATCTACTTTCAGCTGTTTAAATAATTAAATTATTGCGAAAAAGCAAGCTGAAAGCAAATTGGATGGAGTTGAAAATTTTGCCAGAACTTCATCAAGACGAAAGGACATAAAAAGAGATAGCGAATTTATTTGACCGAACATCAAACCTCAGTGAAAAACTGTTGAATGCAAATCAGATTTAAAAATCTGATTTTTTTTGAAAAGTGCGCCCCTCTTTACAGAAGAATTTCAGTTTTGAATAAATCTTTTTTCTTTTCCTGCGAAAAATTCTTCAGCATAACACTTATTGCACCTTCTGGAAAATTCGACTTTGCGCCTATTGATCAACCGATTGCCTGATAATTTCGAGAAAGATTAAATTTCTCTTCAACCGTGTGTGAAAAAAATGAGTTGCTGAAACTCATTATAATGCTGAAGAATTGAATTCATTTTAGCAACTGCCATATTCTTTCTCGATCTTGATTTGTTTTCATTTAATTAAACAGGCAAGTTTCCTTTTATTTTTCGACAAGAATTAGTCTCGAGCTTATCCAAGCAAATCTCACTGATCTTCAAAAATTCGATTTTTCATTTAATGTTTATCTTTGATTTTTCGAATTTTTAAATAAACATTAAATATTTAATTAAATTCACGGCGAATTTAATTCCTTTTCTTGTCGGATTTCGTCTCTGCCTGGCATACTTTATTTTCTTCCAATTCTCGTCTAGCAAATTTGATTTTGTCCAAGGCATTTTTAAATTTCCAAGCAATTGAAATAAATTATTAAAATATTAAAAATATTTTAATTAATTCCAACCCGTTCGTTTTGGACCCATGGCTAATTCGATTTTCTCCTCGTTTTCTTTGGCTAAGAGTGCATTTTCCAATTTTATCCTTAATTTCGTCTAGCCAAACCAAAATTTAAGCCATTTCGTCGAAAATTTTATTGCCAGATCCTTATTTTTCTTTGTCGAGGCGAAATTTTAATAGCACTGAGCCTATTTTCTTCTGCCAAAGTCAAATATTTCCTCGCTCAAACGAATTTTTCTAGGCAAAATCCTTGTCTGGGTGTCTTCATTGGGCGAATTTCTTCGACACTTGACAAATTCTCCTTCCTTCTGGCCAAGGACGATCCTTCTTTTCTCCTTGCCTCGTGCACTTTTCTTCGGTCAAAGTTGTCAATTTCTTCGCATTTTCTCCATACTTAGGCAAATTTAATTTATTTTCTACCTTTGAGTTAGGCACATTCCATTTTATTCTTTGCTAAATCCCAACTTCCTCTAGCATGTGTCCCATCAAACTTGGCACTTATCCTCTTGAAAGTGTCGTGATACTTGGTCAAAAATCTCAACTTTTCATCCTTCAGCCTCTATACTTAGGCAAATATTCAAACCTTTCTTTGGACTTAGCATTAACACTTAGCCAAAAATCATTCTTTTATCCTCTTAGGCGGACTTCCTTAGCATTTTGGGACAAGCATCATAGACGTCTTTGACACCTTGCTAACCTCCTCCAAGTGTACGGCGGACCTCATGGGTCTTTTGGACTACCTCTTGGATGTCCCTCTTTTCTAGGGCGGATTACCTTAACACTTTAGCATTTGTCTCTTTGGAAAAAAAAAAAAAAATCAGTTTTCCACCGCTTTAAGCTTTTATACTTAGTTGAATTTCGAAATTTCCTCCTCTAGGCACCAAACACTTAGCAAAAATTTTGATTTTCCTTCATTTTACATGCCTAGGCGGACTTGGGAAGGCCTTTAACCAAGTCCCACCTTTCAAGGGCGGACTTTAGAGCTTCTTTGCCAAAGTGTGGCGGACTTCCAAGGCTTTTTGGACGTCCCTCTTGGAATATGGCGGACTTCAAGACCTCTTGGCATGCTCTCTTGCACATGGCGGACTTTATGACCCCTTGGCACTTCCTTTAAATTGGATGGCGGACTTTAGAACTGATAAGGATGAGCATGGGCGGACTTTGAAGGGTCCAAGGATGTGCAAGCTTGCTGCTGGGCGAACTCCTTGACATTTCTCCATCCTTCTTAACATTCTTTTTCTTAGAAATGGCGAATTTTCCAGACTTAACCAGATTTTCCAAGAACTTCATCTTTTTAAGAGCTGATTTTTCATGATCTTGACCTCAGATCTGACTGGTTTTTCCAGATTTTGAACGTTTTTGGTCTGATTTTTCACGCTTTTTGACCTTTTTTTTTTTTTCAATAATTTTTCAAATTTTCACTTTGATTTTCTGAGAGTTCTATCGAGTTTTTTGAACTTCTGAGTGCGTTTTCAGAACTCGGGACCTTTCTTAAAATAGAAACTTTTTAAAAATAGAAAAAGCAAACCCTAAAAAATAGGGAACCTTGTTTGGCCCAAAAATGCCAAAAATCAAAAATCAAAAAAGCAAGATTTCCTAAAAAGTAGGAAGTCTCAGAATTGGCCGAATTCACAGTCGATCTTCGTCTCCTGGGCCTTCTGAGCGCTTCCATGACGTCTACGCACTGATTCAAGCGTGAATTACTGACTTGGCTCGGGTAACTCTCGGCAAACTGACCTGAAACTCTTGACAAAGTTGATCCCTCGTAACCGTTGCAAGGAGACAAAACCCTAAAAACTAGCAAGCAATTGGGGGTCCCCATCAGCGATGGGGCGATGTGTGAAAAGGTCACAACAGGTACACAACAGTTTTGAACCTCGATCCAAGCCTATGGAAGGGCATGACTATAATGATGCTAGTACTAGTGAGATGGAGTGATTTATTCACAAAGGCAACCATTCATGAGGAGTACTGTGATCACATTTTTCTTGAATGGAGCAATCAGCCTTTTAGCACTTGGGGTCCGGGTGTGTTGGCACCTAAGTATAATGAGGATCCTACATGGGATAAATTTCCTTTTGACCTTGATGATGTTCAAATCTTAGAGCACAATGTAAGCCATGAGGATGCTATTGAAGAAGCTAATTTTGGGAAGTTTGATGGTGATCTTGAAAGCAAATCTGATTTCACATTGCATGATGCTGTTGTTGAGCAAAGGCCTAATGACTTTGTTGGTTTAGACACTCAACTTATTATTAGGAATAGGTTAGGCACATAAGACTTGGGACAGCTATGGTGCTACTATTGAAATGAAATGTGCTAGTCAATTTTTCTCTTGAAATTATCACAACACAACCAGCACTACGCCAATGGATTAGCGTTAGCTTCAAAACTGGAATAAAATGAAATGCACTCAATGCCAAGAATGTGCACACAAGATCCTTTAGAAGGTGAGGTGCTAACATATGGCGGAGGAAATTGAATTATAACTTAAAGTAAATACAACTAAGAGCAGCAAGAGGCGGTGAACCAGCCATGAAGATTTCCTCTATACCACTTATTTAGTGGGGGGAAAGATTACAAAACAAGAAATAATTCATTCGTTGCGGAGGGCATCCACTCAATAGTGGGAATTCTCCACTTTCCAGTGGGTGACAAATGAAAGCTCAAAATATTCTTTATCCACACTGGCGGTAAACCATCCAAGGGTTACAATGATGTGAATTAATTACAAGAAAATGCAGCAAATTAAATAACTGAAACAGTACTACTGTTTTTAGTTTTACAATGAAGAATAACTGCAAATTGCAAGTGTTTTTTACCATCATTACAATATACAATTAAAAGGATGGTTTCTTCAATGAATAACCTCTCAAATAATGATGCTAGAAGCCAAAATCAGAAAACTAGAACAATCTGATATAAAAATATGCAATCTGGAAATGTCTATCAGCAAACAACAAACTCACAAAAATGATCACAACTCCTTCTAAATACCTTTGAATAAGCTGGAATGTTTTGCAAAGACCACCTAGGTGGATGGTCCCAAACTCAAACCACAAAATTGCATCAAAACTTAAGATATTATTCTTGCACGAATTCTAAGACACTCACTAGATGGTACGACCCTCTAGAGGGGCGATTTGTCTTGCAAAAATCAGAAACTTGGAATTAAAATCTGATAACCTCCAACTATGGTTGCCTCTATCATAGAAATCAATAGAACCAATACCCATAAGCTAAATAAATTCACACCAAAAGCTGGAAATAAAAACTTGATTCAGCCTATAATAAACTAGCAAACACAAAACTGATAAAAATCACCAATTCCTTCACTTTGATGCTCAATATGCACTTCTGATTGAAGCACACTCCCAATAGACCATCTAGGGAACCATAGTTTCAGGCCCGAGGAATGGAGTAAATTTGCTAAGCTTTCCCTTAGTTGGATTCTGGATTTCAAACTAGCAGCATAACTTTACAATATTTTCCAAAGAAGAACTCTTCTCAAAGCTTCAATTGGGAACTGAATCACTTCAAATTCCAAAAAGTCAAATCACTTCAACTTCCAAAAGGGACGCCACCTTTAAGCATTTACTTTTTGAAATAATAAAACATTATTCAACTTCCCTTTGAGGCTTCCATTTCCATATTGCAATAATAAAGCATTTATTTAAATCATTAAATGCTCAACATGACCCCTTAATGATCCCTCTTTAAAACAACATGAATTTATTAAGCCTAGGCATGGGGGACAACTAAAAAACATGAAATTGACTAAGTATAAAACTCAGTCCATGGAGATAACCAAAACCAATGCCAATACTGAAACTGATGGATAGCAAGATGATTTGAGTTGAACTGCTGATGATGCCATTGCCAAAATTAGACTTACTAAAAATAGCCAATGCCAATAATAGTAAGCTCGCTTCAAAACCCATCAGAAAGCCAAATTGAACAACCGAACTGCAAAGGATTGAACTATTGCTAAACAGATACTGCTAAAAAATAGACTTGCTAAAAAATAGTGAACTGCTATAAATAGTAAGTCTGCACAACATCCTCTGAACGCCAATTGAATAGTATCTGAAAGAGGAAACCCTAATTTTCTGCTTCAGCTTAGCCTACGGATTTTTGGAAATAGGCTAAATCCAAATGAAGAGCATAGGGCTAAAATGGGGACATTACATGAAAGGTATGAAGAGAGTTCTGATTTATATATGCATCATAGCAGCAATCCTCTAAACTTACATGGCTTTGATATTTATGGGGGAAGTTGGAAGAATAAACTCTTGGTGTCAACCAAAACTGAAATGCAAACTTTATCTAAATTTGGTGGCATTAAGAGTCTAATGGAGAGTTCCATTTTAAAAACAAAAAGAAATCAGTTTGAACAAGTTGTGTCCCTTGATAATTTACAAATGATTAAGAGCACAATGGAGGAGATTAAATTAGCTTACTTGCACATGATCCATGACAAAGATATGGCAATCAAGTCTGCCGAAGAGGCTTGGGAAGTGTACCAAGAAAGGAACAATGAGGTTAATAGGCTTTGCCTTGACCTTAGCCTAGCTCACTACTCACTCTACCAAACTAGAACTCAAACAACCGTTGCAGCTATGAACAAGGGACAAATAGTAGAGGCAAGGGACAGGGAGACCAAACAACTAGTGGAAGATATGGGTAAGCTCCATAAAGATTTTTGGGAGCCAATTTGCTCACCAATTTATGAGGAAGACTTCAACAAAAATGAATTACTATATCATGATTGTAGCAGATTACTTGATTAAGTGGGCACGTATCACAAGGAAGTGTCAAGCCTTGTGGTTGGTTACCCTCTTGGGAGACCACCGGATATGAAATGCGCAAAGGAGACAAATAAAGATTGCACAGGGAGTGTTATGATAGTAGGAGATGCAATATCTTCATGGGATGTTGATGTAGACGTACAACCCTCATGATATCTTTGAATTGACAACTTCGTTTGTCATTCAAAGAAATCGATTTTTCATGAATTCTAGAAATCAAACTTAAAATTTAATACATTGAATGCTACATGCATGTTGTTTCCAAAACAAAATTTATTTGCATTCACGTATATTCTCAAATGAACTTAATACATTGAAATGCTACAAGCATCTTATTTCCAAACAAAAGTTATTTGCATTCAAATATATTCTCAATTGCTTCAATTCTTCATACAATTAGCAGTTAAATGTTCCTGTCTCGATGCATTTATCTCCTATGATCTTTGTTGCAAACACCCGCATTCTCTTATTCATACATTATGCTGGTCAATTCCCCACTTTCACAAACTGCTGTTATCCTTTTTCCGGTCTGCAAACTTCACATTTTAATTGCAGATTTTCTTTGGTGCTGTCATCTTTGCCTTAGACGCCCTTTCTCCTCTGTTTTCACTCTACCAGGCACTCACACAGGCCCGCGCCTCTTCATGTCTACGCTTCCTTCCTTGCTGCTGCCCAACGTACTTCTTTCTCTCCCCCCTACACACCTTCTAGCACTCTCATTTTAATTTTGAAATTGTGCTCTCTTCCTCAGGCCGCACCTCTCCATATTCCATTGATCTGCTATTTGTTGTATTTGTCTTTTTGCTAAGTTTTCAAAATGTGACCAAGTTCTCAGCCTTCCCTCATGCGCCCTTCAAGTTTCCCTGTCCTTTCGTTTTCTAGTAATTTTCACATTTAATTTTAGATTTTAAAATTTAAACATGCCATTTTTAGAATGGCTAAATCTGCTCTAACCTCTTTGTATAGATTTGGTATTCCAAACATTTTAAATCTGCCATGTCAATATTGAATGATTGTCTCCCTTGTTGATTTTATTTTAACATGAGTCGATCCCCTCAACCACAAATGCAATTGCAAATAAATTGTGTTGCAAGGGGTGATCAACAAGCATGAAATGGCAGTAGCTTTGATTGCGTACCATGGATTAAAATTAGCACAAGAGAAGGGGATCATAAGACTTTGGTTGGAAGGGGACTCATTGAATGTGATTAATTGTTTGAAGAGAGCTAGCCCTTCCTCTTGGACTATAGGACATTTAATTCAGGACTCCTTAGCTATCTTGGATACCTTTGATGATGTCTATGTTTCTCATGTCTTTAGAGAGGCTAATAATTTAGCTGATTGCATTGCTAGTATGGGGGTGGTCGCTCCTAGGCATTGGGACTCTAACAATGTCCTACCTATTGAAATTCAAACCATTGTAAATGATGAAAAAAGTTCACATGTTTCAAACAATGGCTGGAGGGGCTCCTAGAAATAATTGCATATTTATTTCGAAAAGACATTTGTGCTGCCCTATTTACTTGGATTTCGGTGGTAGACATATGGGAAATCACCGAAGGCTTAGTTCCATGATGTCAACCAGTACTGAAGATGTCAGGGTTACACGCTTTGTGGGTATTTTGCTTCTCTTTATGCTTTTTTGCGTCCATTTTTTCTAATGGATTTCTTTTCAAGGGAAGAAGCTTTGGTTTCCTGTGGACAGTTTAGAATTGGTGGTGATAGATGTAGAATCGAGCCAGTAACCTGCAATGAAACAAAGGCGAGCGGCTTAGTTTGGCAGATTTTGGAGAAGGGAGGTGTGACGCCTTATATGTTGAAACTCCATAGTTTCGATTCCTAGGTGTTGTAGGAGTTCGTGAATGGTTGGAAGAATAGGGTTCTGCGAATCTTTGGAGTGGAGGTCAACATTACTGAGGATTTGATCATGGAGGTGTCCAATCTTTCCTCAAAAGACAGAAAATTCTATAGGGAAAGGTCGGCCACAAAATCTACTGTTGCAAATTTCCTAAAGGCAACGAGAGATTGAAGCTTAAGAAGATGGGAGGTGTAAATGTTAAACAAATCTGAGTCAAAAATCAGAAAGGGATCCTATAGAACTAAGAATAAACTAAGCCAGAGATTTCTGAGAAATAAATTTCTAAGACAAAAATGTTTTTCTGAAGACTTCTATTATTGCCGAATGTACTGAATGCAGAACATTAATGATTTCTATGTTTGCATATTCAGATTTGAATCATCTAATATATGATAGAAGACTCGCTTCCAAGATACTCCCGAATTTAAACAATGCAATTTCAGAATATCATTTAGATATTTACGATTTTTATACATGCTTTATAAAATTCGTCTGATTACTTATTTCCAAAAAAAATGAAAGGTATTAGGTCTTATACAAGCGATGATGATGCTTAAGCAATCATCGTTTATATCTTATCTAAGCTACCATTCATTAACACTCCCTCTTAGCTTAGGGAAGATATTTCAAATCAAATAAGTATGGATATCACCTTTACACGTGATATCGAAGATAAGGAATGTTTTCTCAAAGTTGTCAAGTCACATGACATTCTTCATAACTCATCTTCATTATGGTATGTGCACTGACATCAAGTCACATGATGTCTACCATAATTCATGGCATATCCATGGATATAAATATCCACCATGATTATCTCTTAAAGATCACAATGATCTTTAGATGATATCAAGTCCCATGATATCCATCAAAGTGTCTAAGAGATACCATCATGACATATTCACAGATATCAAGTCACATGATATCTATCATGATAGTTTATCATTGTAGAGTCGTCACTTTACAATGTCAAATACAAGTGTTCATTATTAGAAAGATCGTCACCTTTCAATAATGTACATAGGATAGTAGGCCCAAAAGGTCATGGAGTCACACACATGACAAAAGAGTTTACACAATTAAACATCTTTATATATTAGTACAATTTGATAAACAATTTGAATTTCAAACATAAATAACAAATTACATTTCAACCATACCAAGTTTCTTCCTGAAGTGCTCCACCTTGATTCGAGAGAGGGGCTTAGTGAGAATGCCTGCAGTTTGATCATTTGTACTAATATACTCCAACTGAATTACTTTCCTTTCCACCATATCTCTTACATAATGATAGGGGATCTCAGTGTGCTTAGATCTATCATGAGAACTCCCTCTTAATCTCAGAATTCAAAAATTCCTTGTCTTACACCTAAGGTTAGAGCTTTCTTCAAAGTTGAGTTCTTAGGCCATGCCAGAACTTTCCCATCCATAAAGGTAACCCTATATCCATTGTCTTCAAGAGCTGAGATGGATATTAGATTCCTCTTTATTCCAGGTACGAATAAAACTCCAATGAGTTGAAGGGAGAGACCAAATTTCAATGTGATGGAGCAAGTTCCAACCCCTTTTTACCGGATGTGCTGAATCATCCCCAATTGTTACTTCTTCATCAAACTCTTCAGTCATAGTGTCTAAGTGTTCTCTAAACCCTGTGATGTGCCTTGAAGAACCACTATCAATCACCCAGTTGTTGATATTGATAGATACATGACTTGATAAGGCAGATTAAAATACAAGTTTCTCAGAATCATAATCAGAAGTTGACTTTTCTGTTTTAGCATATGATGCTTGTTGTTTTAATCTGTCAGGGCACTTCATTGCATAGTGTCCATATTTATCACACCTAAAACATTGAACTTGGGAGATGTCCTTTCTTTTCTTGGAGTTTTTCTTCTTACTTTTCTTAAGAGAATTTGTGTTTAAAACTTGAATATCCTCATCTATAGGTTTCTGCTTATTTTCCTTTGACAAGAGTCTAGTTTCTTCTTGTAAACAGTCAGATCTTAACCTATCAAATTTGGGGAGTTTAGATCTCGCACTTATCCCTTGAACAAATGACTCCCAAGAGTTTGGTAGGCCTCCTAGTGCAATTAATGCTAATTCTTTGCTATCAATCTGATATCCAATTGTAGATAATTGATCCCTTAGTTCAATGATCCTCATGAAGTATGCATTAATAGTTTCTCCTTCGTTTATTTGGATATTGTTGATTTGCCTCTTCAATGCAAGGGTCCTACTGGTGTTGTTTATCTCATAGGTGTTCTCAAGGGATTTGAACATATGGTATGCAGTTTCATGTTTTGCTAGGATGGGCACTATGTGATCCCTAACTGCATCTACAAGGATTTTCATGGCCTTTTCATTGTTTTCTACCCATTGAGTTTTCTCAGGTTCAGACTTAGGTTGCTCCAAATTTTCTCTCACAAGTGAGTCTACCTTATGTTCCTTAAGGATCATCATGATTCTAAATTTCCATGATGTGAAATTTTCTGCTCCTGCAAGGCGATCTTCAAATCTGATCACACTTGACATTATGAAGAATGTGAGTAAATTCGATTTTAGAAAATACGAATTTTCAGGAGCAAACTGATATTAGATTTGTTTGGGATTTGCACAACGTGGCTCTGATACCATGTAAATGTTAAACAAATCTGAGTCAAAAATCAAAAAGGGATCCTATAGAACTAAGAATAAACTAAGCCAGAGATTTCTGAGAAATAAATTTCTAAGACAAAAACGTTTTTCTGAAGACTTCTATTATTGCCGAATGTACTGAATGCAGAACATTAATGATTTCTATGTTTGCATATTCAGATTTGAATCATCTAATATATGATAGAAGACTCGCTTCCAAGATACTCCCGAATTTAAACAATGCAATTTCAGAATATCATTTAGATATTTACGATTTTTATACATGCTTTATAAAATTCGTCTGATTACTTATTTCCAGAAAAATATGAAAGGTATTAGGTCTTATACAAGCGATGATGATGCTTAAGCAATCATCGTTTATATCTTATCTAAGCTACCATTCATTAACAGGAGGTGAAGGTTATGATAGATTATCTTTGAAACCCATTTGGAATCTGGTAGCTATAGCTGTGATGAGGTACTTTATGTTGGATGGTAGGTTTTCTTTGATTTGTGGATACCATTTTATGCTCCTAAGTCATTTGACATAATAGGCTTGTTTCTTTCCCCTATTATCTGCTGCTATCTCTTGAAAATGGTATTCTTGACCACCGCAAGAATTCAAGCAACCCCTATTTGCATGAGGGGTTAATGCTCCTATTAGTTGAGCATATCATGGCCAATTATGTAATTGAGACTCCTAAATTACATAAAGGGCGTAAGGTCAAAGATACTCTCTCTGATCTTGACATGGGGGATGATTTGGAGAGTGATGAAGGGGAGGATGCTGGGTTTGACTCTTTTGAGAATCCCTAGGATGATCTTGCTAAATCCTCTAGGAAAAGGACCAGGAAAGAGGAATCCTCTTCTTGGTCGGAGGGCTCTTTTACTGATTTGGATTGGGAAGGGGAAGGTAAAGGCTCCTCTGAAAAGAAAAAAACTAGTGTGAAGAAGGTAGAGTCTCCTTTGATTGGTGTTAAAAGTACTAATTTGGAGTGGGAAGGGGAGGTTAAAGGCTCTTCGAAAAAGAAAAAAGTGACTGTGAAAAAGGAAGACTTTCCTCCTCTAATTGGTGTTAAAAGAAGCATTCAGTTAGGGGACGGTGGAATGAGGAAGGTGGGGAAGACTTTTGTGGAAAAAGGTGCCCCTATTGTGGGTAAAGGGAAGGAAAAGGTTGGTGAGGCTGTGGAGCCGTTGGGAGGCCTAGAGAACATTCCCGAGGAGTTGACGCAAAGGAAAGATAACAAAGATATCAGTCCTGATAAGGTGATTGGCTTGGAAGCCGAGTCTTTGGATGCTGGTAAAGAGAAGATGGTCACCCTGGATGGTAAGTTTCATTATGTTTCTGAAGCTCTCCAGTTGATGGATGGTAATGATGTTGTTTGCCTAGCGAGAGAGGGGACTGGTAATATTTTCTTGCTGCTTAAGTGGCTTCTTAATGAAGTTGAGCATCTTCATATAAAGATTGATTCTGTGGCTTGGTTCAATGTTTCTCTCATTGATAGTAACAATTTGGAATCGCCGGTTGTCAAAAAGGTCAAAGTTATGTATGGTATCCTCAATAGATTTGTGGCTGATGTTAAAAGTTGATCATGAATCCAAATTGGTAGCTCTTGAACAAAAAGTTTAACAAAAAGTTTCGAACATATTATTTCTACCTTGGTTTCTGTGAGCCGTGTGTTGATGCAAAACAGTGCAGAGGGATTGACTATACTTAATGAAAAAGCCAAACAATGGACTGGTAAGCTGTTGCTCGATGGGAAGGAGATGCTGGTCCTGGAGGATGTGGCCTCATTGAGTAATGCTGAGACTGGTAAAGATGATGGTCCTTGCATTCAGACTAGGAGTAAAACGAAGAAAGGTGGAATGGTTTCTGCCAAAGAGCTTAACGATGTGGTTAAGATGCATGACAAAGTGATTACTAGTGATGTGGAGGCAGTAAGAATCCTTAAGAATTTGCAATAGAAGCTATCTCTCTTTTTTGTTTGTGTTTTTTGTCTCGTGCCTGTTGATTGTCTGCTGCTGGTTTAGTTGATGGTTGGTTTTTTGCTTGGGGATTGCTTGGTTACAATGCTCTTTTTTAATTAGCAGCTTGCTCCTTTTGTATAGGGTTTCAGGACTCCTTCAAAACCCGTTTTCCTAATAAAAAACAAGCATGAAATGAAATTCCAAATGGATAGGCACCAACATCCGCCCAAGCATATCAATACAACAGCACAAAAGAACAAACCAAAAACTGAAATGAGCAATGTTTTTTTTTTGGGCGATGCAGGATTGCCAATTCACTCGGGTGCTCTTGCATCAAATATATTGCTTAATGGAGACTTTAACGTTTTAGATTTTGAAGGGGGTCCAAAACATGCTCTAAAGCTTGCTAGAAATTTTAGAACAAAAGCAAGGATTTAATGTCCCCTTTTCCAGTTGGAATTAATAAATTAATTAATTAAATTATTTATATTACTTGGCGGGGGAAAGTGATTTATAAAGGTAATATTTAATGATTAAATTAAATTGAGTAGTAAAGTGATTTAATAAAGTCACGTTATAATATAATGAGTTAATGGATTTTGGCAGAAAAACCTTAAATGGTGTTATAAAAGGGACTCCTGGGATCATTTGTCAATATGCTTGATAATTTTCTCTTATTGATGATTGGGGAGTTTTTTGAAGCTTTGGGACGAAAACCCTAGGGTTCTATTGGAAGGATCATCCAGATTCTTCATGTGTTCTTCATTGCAAGTTTGGAGACGAATTTTCAATAGTTGTTGGTATCGGGGTTTTCAATAAATAATAAAATTACTGAGTGCTGGTTGTATGCCTCCTTGGATTGATTTTACTTGAGTAATAATAATATTGAGCCTACAGAACCCGAATCATAAATAAAATAGCATTATTCTTCCAAGCGGCTTCTCCGTATTTCTGCCGTAGCCAGAGATTGCACAAGAAAAGACAAACTTGAATCAGCACCAGCTCACGTGGCAGGTAGGAGTTAAAATGTTTCTTTAGACTGTAGTAGACTTTGGCGATGAGTTTTGGAGCTTGTAGATTGTGATGTGGAGCTGCAGGTAATAGTGAATAAGACAAAGCATTGATTTTTCAAACCCTAGCAGTCATACTTTAGAATATTGTTTGCTCTTTCCAGCGTAGCATTCAAATATTGAGAATAGAAGAAAGGCCCAATAGGCTGGTGTCCTTCCAGCTATGCGATACCTTTGTGTTGGACAATTTTCATGGTTTGCTCTGAAGTATATCAATCGCTCCTTTGTGGTTGAGAATATTATATCGTCCTCTTCTTAACAGTTGCAGGTACCTTCAAAGGTGGCATGTGGATTTGTATTTTCTAGATGCCTTGCTTAGAGAGGCCTTTGAGCAAGGCATTGGAGTTCAGGTTTTGCTGGTCCTGTATAAGGACGTTTGGGGTTCCTGAGTGCCTGAATCTTCCTTCCTGACTTGGATGCACATGCTCAACCCATACTACATGCTGTAGCAGCCACACCTGACTCATAGTGGGAAGATTTTGGCATATATGAGGGACGATTAAGAGTTACCTGGGGGACGTGAGTACTTGTGTTCACTTGTTGCCATGCTAGAGGGTCGCACAAGGTTCATAGAGGAAGTCGAAATCACTCTTTCACAGTTTCTATACCTCTACTGGCTTGCTATTGGTAATCTGTGGACTGCATGGAGTCTCAAGTCAGCTTCTGAGTTGTTTATTCCTTGTTCTCATTGCTGTAGCAACCCTGGAGCATTTTGGGTGTGATAATATGTATGTAATAACTCTAAGTGTTGCATTGTAGCATTGTATTCTTGCAAATCAGTGGTAGTAAACATCCTATGTTCTGGCATTGACATAAAGGTGTAATCGCAGTCCCTTTTAAGTCAGTAGTAAGTCTGAAATCATTGTTTTAATTGATCTGCAATTAATTGTATTAAATTCTGGGTGATAGTAGTGGTGATATCTTTCATTTCTGGGCACATGATCTTCCTTTTAGCATTGTAATTTGAACTCAAGTCAATTCTGAATAATTCTGGAAACTTTATGTCAATTTTCTGTTGTACTGTGTTATGAGAAGTATAGTAGGTGTAAACAGAAAAGTGTTTGTTAATTTCCTGTGTCAATATCTATCTTTATCATGTGCTAGTTTGATTAAATGGAACATCAATCAAACTAAGGAAATCGCAAAATCTTAGAACAGTGGTATGAAAGCTTTGTTTCCTGCCAACCTGTGAAATCATGAAAAAAGAATCAGTGATCTTCACTTGCGTGAAATGTCATGAATCTAGATGATCAAGCTTATATAACATACAAAAGAAGGGCAAGAAAAGAGGGCTTTGATCTATTTGCTTCAGAATCTTCATCAGAGGAAGAAAACAGGGAAGATAGATGTGAAATGGGTGATAGACGGGAAATACCTGAGAATAGCACCTTACAGATCCTGAATGACCTGGCTGGAGGTCAACAACAGGTAGTTCAGCTCTAGTTCAGCTCCTAACACAGTTGATGAATGACAGAAATAATGTTGGTAATAATGGTAATAATGGAGGTAATAGGAATGATGGAAACATTGCAGAAGGAAGTAATACTCGCACACCTGCTAATAGTCACACTAGGGCAGCAAGTAGGGTGACTTTGAGGCCACTTTTGCCGAACTTCTTAGAAGGGTAGCAAGTTGGAAATCAAGGGCAGCAAGGGCAAGGTGAAGGATTCAGTGACTATTTGAGGGAGTACCAAACTCTAGGTGACGAATTTCATGCAGCAATATCTTTACAAGAGTTTTACACCATCAAGTACAGGAATAGGTTGAGGGATAATCACATGGGTCCACAGAATCAGGAATTTCAATGGAAAGTTAGGAAGTTGTCTCTACCCTCCTTTGATGGGTCCAACAAATGCACTGTTAGGGCCTGGGTGCAAAAATTGGATACCTATTTTCAACTCAGCCCAATGTTAGAGACTGAGGCCATCAAGTTTTCTACGTTGCATCTAGATGGAGAGGCCGACGAATGGTGGTACCACAGGTTGGTTACACTAGGGCATGCTAGCATTACTTCGTACTTGGATTTCACGTAGAGGCTTATCGATTGATTCGATAAGGAGGACTCGGAGCTATACTTCAAGGAGCTAGCTCAACTCAAGCAAGTCGGGATAGTAGATGCTTATATTTCAACATTCCAAAGGCTCTTGGTTATGTTGACTGATGTTTTAGAGCGCAAATTAGCCGTCCTTTTCTTTGAAGGATTGCCTGAGCCCCTTCATGGTTGGATCAAGGCCTTCAAACCTGAATCGCTACAGGAAGCCATCCAGTTGGCGCTTGATCTTGAGACCGCTCAGCCTCTACACTTCATCCCCAAAGGAAGAATCCCAAAGATTGCAAACCAGAATCCAAGCCAGAGGGGAAAACATTCAATCAGCCTAAGCCTACACTACATAATATGAACCTTGAGACAAAATAAGAGTTGCGTAGGAAAGGGTTTTGTTTCACATGCAAGGAACCATGGGAACCTAGACATAGGTGCCTTGGAAAAGGCAAGATGCATTACATAGAGGTCATCCTCGACAATGAGACTAGCTTGGAGAGTGATCATGAGGAGCAACCCCTGGTGCATGACGATGCTAATACCAAAGGTGTGACGCATGGTATGATGCTGCATTATCTAGAGTCCCTAAGTACCACCCTTTCAGAGTGAGAGGAGTTCTGAGTGGACAAGGGGTTACTTGTTTGGTGGTTGATAGTGGGGCAACTCATAATTTCATTAATGGGAGTTTAGTGGTGAAGAGGGGATTGCAGACTAGGGACTTCCTAGGATTCAACATCATGATGACTAATGGTTCCAAAATGAGTTGCACTAGTTTGGCTCTGTAGTTGAGCATTCAGTTGAGTGACTATGTAGTCAATGATGATTTCTATGTGATCGAAATTGATGAGGCTGATGTCCCAGGAATTCAGTGGCTACATTCGCTTGGCAAATGTAGCTAGGATTTTCAAGTGATGGAGTTGGATTTTAAATCAGTTGGGAAGAAGATAGTGTTTAAAGCATTGTCTGATGATGCACCAAAAGTGGATACAACTAAGTGTGGAATAGCTTTGGGAGTACAAAACAATTTCTATCCGGAGCCAATTGTTCTTCCAATTTTATTCCAGCAGGTGAGAGAGTTTTCAGATTTAGACCTAGGATTATCATCACACACAAGGTTCTGCGATGGCTGTTTGAGAACGATGATTACAAAAGTTTCAGACTTGTTATGGCTAATTGAAGTTAATTGTTTGGATTGGTGTGAGAAAAATTGTTGCCTAAGTGTGGAGTCAAGATGATAACGCTCCCCAAACCGTGATTCTGGGAATTCACATGATGAATAGATTACTCTACAAGATGCTGCAGGAGGTAGAATTTGTAGACATTGATTGCATCAGTGTAGTGTGTGAGAAGCATGGTGAAGTATTTTGTAGGTTTATTTGGGATCCTGGTATTGGGCCTTTGGATTCAGAGACGGATTGCTTGGGGGCAAGCAATCTCGGGAAGGGAGGACTGTAATGTCCCCTTTTCTAGTTGGAATTAATAAACTAATTAATTTATTTGTTTATATTACCTGGCAAGGGAAAGTGATTTATAAAGGTAATATTTAATGATTAAATTAAATTGAGTAGTAAAGTGATTTAATAAAGTCACTATATAATATAATAAGGAGTTAATGGGTTTTGGTGGGAAAACCTAAAATGATGTTATGAAAGGGACTCTTGGGCTCATTTGTCAATATGCTTGATAATTTTCTCTTATTGATGATTTGGGATTTTTTCGAAGCTTTGGGACGAAAACCCTAGGGTTTTATTGGAAGGGTCATCTAGATTCTTAATGTGTTCATTGCAAGTTCAGAGACAAATTTTCAATAGTTGATGGATATTAGGGTTTTAAATAAATAATAAAATGCCTGATTGCTGGTTGTGTGCCTGCTTGGATCGATTTTACTTGAGTAATAATACTATTGAGGCTACAAAACCTGAATTATAAATAAAATAACATTATTCTTTTGGGCAACTTCTCTCTATTTCTGCCGTGTCCAGAGATTGCACAAGAAAGAAAAACTAGAATCAGCACCAGCTCATGTGGCAAATAGGAGTTAAAATGTTTCTTTGGACTGTAGTAGACTTTGGCAATGAGTTTTGGAACTTGTAGATTGTGACGTGGAGTGCAGGTAATAGTGAAAAAGACAAAGCATTGACTTTTCAAACCCTGGCAGTCATACTTTAGAATATTGTTTGCTCTTTCCAGTGTAGCATTCAAATATTGGGAATAGAAGAAAGCCCCAATAGGCAGGCAACCACCTCCTTCCAGCTACGCGATACCTTTGTGTTGGACAATTTTCATGGTTTGCTCTGAAGTATATCAACCGCCCCTTTGTGGTTGAGAATATTATATCGTCCTCTTTTTAACAGCTGTGGGTACCTTCAAAGGTGGCATGTGGATTTGTATTTTCTGGACACCTTGATTAGAGAAGCCTTTGGGCAAGGCGTTGGAGCTTAGGTTTTGCTGGTCCAGTATAAGGATGTTTGGGGTTCTCGAGTGCTTGAATCTTCCTTCCTGACTTGGACGCACATGCTCAACCCATACTACAAGCTGTAGTAGCCACACATGATTGGTTATAGGACATAATGACCCAACCAAAATAACCTTGGATAGAATAACCCAGTCACAATAACCCAAGGACAAAATAACCCAGGGTCATAATAACCCAAGCCAAAATAACCATTGGTCAGAATAACCCATGGACAAAATATCCCCGTAAGAATATAGAGAAAGGAAAACAAAATTTATAAATTACATGGGTTATTTTGTCCATGGGTTATTTTGACCACTGTCCATGGGTTATTATGACCCTGGGTTATTTTGTCATTGGGTTACTATGACGGGGTTATTGTGTCCAAGGTTATTATGGCTGGGTTATTATGTCCTGATACCCACGTGACTCGCAGTGGGCAGATTTTGGCATATATGAGTGACGATTAAGAGCTACCTAGGGGACGTGAGTACCTGTGTTCACTTGTTGCCATGCTGGAGGGTCACACAAGGTTCATAGAGGAAGTCGACATCACTCTTTCACAGTTTCTATACCTCCACTGGCTTGTTGTTGGTAATTTGTGGACTGCGTGGAGCCTCAGGTCAACTTCTTATTAAAATAATGTTTATTATTTATTTATTAATGCTCAATATTGTAAAATATCCTGATAAGATCGTCCTTGTTGTCCGAGATCTTATCTGAAGTTTCTTTTAGAAACTTCCTGCTTTTCCTGAAGATAAGATCGTCTCCGATCTTATCCTTCCGGCTTGTTGTAAATCCTGTATAGTATTTATTGAGCGCTTTGCTCCTGTTAATATCATCAATTATTTACCAATTACCTGTGTAATATGGTATCAGAGCCAGTATGCTCAAAATTGAATTTTTAATTCATAAAAAATCTTTTCAAGATTTTTTCAGCTCTTGAATTAAAAATTTAATAAAATCTTCTGTTAAAATTTTTTGAAGATTTTTGTTTGAGAGTTAAAAATTTCGAATTTTTTTTCGAAACTCTTGTGAGGCTCTTCTGAAAAATTTTCGTGGGCACGATTTGCAGAGTTTTTTTTGGCTGAAGATTGAGGTTTCATCTTGCTCGAACGCTTCTGGTAGTCGCGTCTTTTGTCTGGCACGACCTCTCTGCAAACCCTGATTTGTGTGAGTTGAATCTGCCAGCTTCTGTGATTTCCGTCAACGCTTTTCTCAGTGCGATTTTTTTATCACGTTTGTTGCTTTGTCTTTGCGTTGGGAGGTGCGACCATATCTTCATATCATGCCTTCTTCAGCTGCGCGACTGTGAGTGATTTTGTGGCTCCTGTTTCCTACGTGTTCGCCGCACCTGTTTTTGGGCCCGCGTTTTTGACGCGATTTCTATTGAACCTCTTTCTCAGACTCTCTTTGGACACGTTTCATTGTTCCTGGCTGCGTTTTAAAGAAGTTTTTTTTTGGCCCTTTTTCAGACGCGATTTTAAATCAGTGTTCTTTGGCCACGTTTCTTCGTCTTTTGTGACGTTTTTTCTGATTCATGGTCGGCCAAACATCTGCAATATTTTTGCCACGATTTTGTGTGGATTCGAGCTGGTTTCTGCAACTTTTTTGAGCTCTCATGGCCGCCTAGGGCATTCTGCGACTTCGGCCAGGGTTTTGACCATTTTTTTCAAGTCAGAAATTTTTTTCGATTATAGATTCCTAGTGGGTTTTTCGAGAGCTCAACTGGGTTGGTCTCCGAATTTTCTGGGTGTCTCGATTTCCGTGCCTCAAATTTTGTGCCATCCATACACTGTACTTTCTGCAGTCTGTACCTGAATTTGCCTCTTATTTTCTGCATTGGAATTTGTGCCTCGAGTTTCGTGCATCAGCCTCTTCTAAGTACCTCGTTTTTCATGCCTCGAAAAGCGTGAAGATGACCAGTTTAAGTAATTTAATGTTGGAGGGCAGTCAGCGATTTAATGGCAAAAATTACAACACCTGGAAGCAGCGGATGATGACAATTTTTGAATACTGCTGTCTTGATCAGATGATCCTCAGAAAAGCTACTTGTCCCGACACGGCGGGTAAGGATCAAGAGAAGTTTGATGAGCAGAATCGTGAAGCCGCCATGCTTATTAAGCTTTTGGTTACTGATGATCAACTCCCTCAGATTCCACTGGGAAAATCAGCTAAGGAGATCTGGGATCACTTGAAGGGTTTGCATGAAACTTTCGACAAGAGCCGTGCGTTTTTCTTGAAGAATATGCTGTTTTCTATCATGATGGATGAGAAGACAACTTTGCAAGCGCACCTGAATAAAATCCAAGAGATCAGAGATCAGTTGGAGGCGATTGGTCAGAAAATGGAGGAGGACATGGTCGTGATCACTTTGAAGAGTCTATCGAAGTCCTATGAACACTTCATAGAGACTCTCAACATTACATCTGCTAATGTTGATCTCAAGTTTCCAAATTTGGGCACTATCCTGTTGCAGCAGGATCGCTGGAGACAACAGTTCGGTAGCAGTGACTCATCATCCTCCACGGAGCAGGCTTTTGCAGCCAAAACCCATCCGAAGCATCATGGAAAAGGTCAGCCTTCACAACAGAAAGGCTCCAGTTAGACCAGTCCGAAGAAGAAAAATGTTCAATGTAACTACTGTCATAAATTTGGCCACATCAAGAAAGATTGTCGTGCTCGTTTGGCTTCTGAGCAAAAGAAGCAGGGAGGGTTTCAGCAGAAAGTGCATGTCGCCGAGCACTCTGAGCAGAAGGAATCTACCTTTTATGCACTCATGGCAAAGAGGCCAGCAGACCATGTCAAATCCTCTGCTTGGTACATAGATTCTGGTGCCTCGCATCATTTCTCACATAGGCGTGATTGGTTCACAGACTTTTCCCCTTGCATTGACTCAGTGATCTTTGGAGGAGGTGAGGAATACACAGTTGTCGGCACAGGCACTGTTCAGGTTCAATCTGGCGGGAGGGATCTCATATTCCTCAACGTGTATTATGTACCTGATATTGAGCTCAATCTTCTCTCAGTCAGTCAGATAATGCGGCATTCTCCCCAGATGGATGTGGTATTAAGCTTGCACAGATGTTCAATTGTTGATCGTGAGTCTCGTACAACAGTGGCTGTTGGGATAGAGGATCATGGCCTTTATAGGCTTGTGGACACTGGTGATTCTCCGGAGTTAGCCTTGGCAGCCAGAAATTCAGTTGTTACTAGTCTTTGGCACCAGCGGTACGGGCACTTGAACATGCACTATCTCCCTCAGCTTGCTCGGGAGGGACTTGTAGATGGCTTACCTGACATTCAGACTCAGCATCAGGGCGTTTGTGGTGCTTGTCAGGCCGGGAAGCAGCATTGCACACCGTTCAAGGATGGCGACTCTTGGCGCGCTTCTAAGGTACTTCAGTTAGTTCATGATGATATTTGTGGCCCTATGTCTATTTCTTCTGTAACTGGTTGCAAGTACTTTCTACTTTTTGTTGATGATTATAGTAGGAAAATGTGGGTGTACTTTCTTAAACAGAAATCAGAGGTTTTTAATGTATTTCAGAAGTTTAAGGCCTTGGTTGAAAAAGAGTCTAGTTCTTGTATTATAACTCTTAGGTCAGATAATGGGGGGGAATTTTGTTCTAGTACATTCTCCAACTTCTGTGATACTCATGGGATAAAACGTCAGTTAACCACACCCTACACTCCTCAGCAAAACGGTGTTGTAGAGCGACGCAATCGTACGATTGTTGAGATGGCTCGCTCCATGTTGCAACACAGGAGTGTTCCTACCAAGTTTTGGGCAGAAGCCCAATACATCAGTCTATCTCCTTAATAGGTCACCCACTCATGCTGTTAAGGGGAAGATCCTGAGGAAGTTTGGTCTGGTCGCAAACCTAGGATCAGTCATTTGAAAGTTTTGGCTCCCTTGTGTATGTTTGGATTCCAGAGGCCAAGCACACTAAGCTGGACTCCAAGAGCCAGAAACTCATGTTCACAGGGTACAGTGACAACCACAAGGCATATAGGCTGATTGATATAGACACTGATCGTCTTATCTTCAGTCGAGATGTTGTCTTTGATGAGGAACGAGGTCCATTTCACTCTTCTTCACCTATTCAGCATTCAGAGGATCAGCCTCTATAGGGCTCCTGATATGAGTGTCCGACTTCCATTAGGTCCACCTGATGGGAGGGATGACGAAGACCTAGTCTTTGATGATGCTCAACCTGAGTTTCCTCCAGATGATAATGAACATCCCCCTGTTGAACCTGTTCCAGATCCACAACCAGATCCAGCTCCTCCTGTTACATCTGATGTTGGCCCCTCTACTCTTCGGCCGAAATGGTGGGCTAAGACTATCAGTGATCTTCGTGCTGATGAGCTCATTGAGGGTAGATCATCTAGAAACAAGAGCAAACAGCAGTCTACAGTGAATTTTTCTCTCATGGCCAACATCCATAGTGTTTATGAGCCTCAAACATATTCAGAGGCAAAAGGGATACTTGAGTGGGAAAAGGCGATGGAATCAGAATACCAGAGTCTTCATAAGAATCACACTTGGGTCCTTTCCAATCTTCCTCGAGGGAAGAAGCCCATTAGCTGCAAATGGGTGTACACGGTGAAGTACAAAGCTGACGGAACCCTTGACAAGTACAAAGCTCGTCTGGTTGCACGGGGGTTCTCACAGAAAGAAGGCATTGACTACGAGGAGACCTTTGCTCCTACAACCAAAATGAGTACCATACGGCTTGTCCTTTCCTTAGCAGTCCAATTTGGTTGGAAGGTCCATCAGATGGATGTGAAGAGTGCTTTCCTCAACTGTGAGTTGAAGGAGGAAGTATACATGACGCAGCCTCCAGGTTTCAAAGTTGCTGGTCAAGAACAGAAGGTGTGCAGATTGGTCAAAGCACTCTATGGCTTGAAACAGGCTCCTCGGGCTTGGTACATTAAGATTGACACGTACCTCACAAATCATGGCTTTCAGAGGAGTCCATCTGACTCGAACCTGTATGTCAAGAATACTGGTAATGAGATCTTGCTTGTTGTTGTCTATGTGGATGACTTGATCATTACTGGCAGTTCGGCACATTTGATCATTGAGATCAAATAGGACTTGTGCAAAACTTTTGACATGACAGACTTGGGCCTCCTGCATTATTGTTTAGGTGTTGAGGTTTGGCAGACAGAGAGCAACATTTTCATCTCCCAGTCTAAGTATGCTCGAAGTCTTCTGGATAAGTTCCGAATGCAGGATTGCAAACCTGCCTCTACCCATGGAAAAAGGGCTTAAGTTGTTAGCTCAGTCCAATTAACCTGTGGTAGATGAAACATTGTTCAGGCAACTAGTTGGCAACCTCATCTATGTTGCTGCTACTAGACCTGACTTGAGTTTTGCAGTGAGCTACATATCACGCTTCTTGACAGCCCCCAAGGTTGATCATTGGGTAGCAGTGAAGCGTGTGCTGCGTTATGTGAAGGGCACTCCTGATTTTGGACTCTTGTACACTTGGAGTCACGATCCTAAACTCAGTGGGTTCATAGATTCAGATTGGGCAGGTTCAGTTGATGACAGGAAATCAACATTTGGGTATGTGTTCAGTTTGGGATCCGGTGCAGTCACATGGACTAGTAAGAAGTAGCAGGCAGTGGTTCTCTCCTCGACAGAAGCAGAGTATCGGGGAGCAGTAAAAGCAGCATGTGAGGCGGTTTGGCTTCGCCGGATGCTTGCAGATATGCAAATATCTCAAGCAGGTCCGACTCCCTTGTTCTGTGATAATCAGGGAGTTCTCAAACTTGCCAAGAATCCGGTCTTCCATGAGCGAACCAAGCATGTGGAAACTCATTGTCATTTCATTCGGAAGCTGGTTGAAGACGGATCAGTTCAATTGTTGTATGTTCCGACAGAGGATCAGACAGCAGATATTCTCACCAAGTCGCTCAGTACAGATAAGTTTGTAAAATTCAGGGGGCATCTTGGTGTAGTAGATAGATTGAGCATTAAGGGAGGGTATTAAAATAAAGTTTATTATTTATTTATTAATGCTCAATATTGTAAAATATTGTAAAATATCCTGATAAGATCGTCCTTGTTGTCCAAGATCTTATCTGAAGTTTCTTTTAGAAACTTCTTGCTTTTCCTGAAGATAAGATCGTCTCCGATCATATCCTTCCGGCTTGTTGTAAATCCTGTATAGTATTTATTGAGCGCTTTGCTCCTATTAATATCATCAATTATTTACCAATTACCTGTGTAATACTTCTGAGTTGTTTATTCCTTGTTCTCATTGCTGTAGCAACCCTAGAGCATTCTGGGCATGATAATTTGTATGTAATAACTCAGAGTGTTGCGCTATAGCATTATTGTATTCTTGCAAATTAGTGTAGTAAACGTCCTATGTTTTGGTATTGACATAAAGGTGTAATCGCAGTCCCTTTTAAGTCAGTAGTAAGTTTGAAATCATTGTTTTAATTGATCTGCAATTATGTAAGAACCCTAGTTCTCCCTGAGCTAATTTTGTAACTGCTGGTTTGATTTGTTTTCGTATTTGAAATATTCACCAGATAATGCATTAAATTTACAGAACAAGGGAATGCTGAAGCACAAATATAATATTGTATCAAAGTTATTAATGTCGTGAAATTACATTGAAAGCATTCATATCCAGAAACAATCTTCTAATCTTGAAAAGATGATGAAACCCTTATTCTGAATCTCTCCTGTAAATCCGATGAAGCACACTGTTGACTCTTGGTTAAAGCCAATCCACAAAGCAACCTTTAGTTTCATATCCTTAGGTAGCTGATACAATGAAGAAGCTACACTCTCCAATGCCAAAATATGTAGAAATTGCAAAAACCCTAGGTTTCCTCCTCTCCACAGCGAGAAACACTTCAAAAGCCAAATATCAAAATCTTGGATGATTACAATAGCCTCGGTTGATCCCCTTTTATAATTTCTCAAGAAGAAGTCAACCCATCTAGAAGCTTCTTTTCACTCAAATAAAATAATATTAAATATGCATTTAGACTTTATAAAATAACTCCTTCAAGTGGGCGCCCTTTTAATTAATCATTTAGTGTGCTTTAAGTCATTAAATGGCCCCTTTAGACATAAAATTATAATATAACTTTATAATATACTTTTAATGATTAATTATTATTAAAGTCACCTTTAATAATAATTAAATAATATAACTTGCACATTAATTCTTATTTCGCTAGGCTGTCTGAAAACTGAAATCAACACTGAAATCATCACACATCCAAGTTCTTTACTATAAATAGAAATACTAGACTCTACTGACTTGCTGACTTACTATAAATAGTAAGTGTGTGAAGCTGAGTCCTGAATCACCAAACGAAGGCTAACCTGAACCAAACTTTGCTTTGAAGGAAAAGGCAACTAGATAACTGCCAAACATGACCCTCTGAACAACCCCATTAGCCTACAAGGGTCAAATGATAGGCTAATCCTCCAAACTCTGATGCTCGCGAAAATGGGGACATTACAGATTAACTATATTGAATTCTGCGTGATAGTAGTGGTGATTTCTTTCATTTCTGGGCACGGGATCTTCCTTTCAACATTGTAATTTGAACTTAGTCAATTCTGAATAATTTTGGCAACTTTATGTCATTTTTTTGTTGTACTGTGTTATGAGAAGCATAGAAGGTGTAAATAGAAAAGTGCTTGTTAATTTCTTGTGTCGATATCTATCTTTATCATGTGCTAGTTTGATTAAATGGAACATCAATCAAACTAAGGAAATCGCAAGAACTCAGACCTACTAGGAAAGGCACTTTATGAAGGAAAGGTGGTTTAAGACTTTTTACTTATGAAGCTGTGAAGAAAGAAGGATCTAAACATGACATCTACATGTTTGTCAATCCATCCTTTGGATTGAATGATGTTTTATCTTATACTAATCCTTCTTTGTGGTTGGAATTGAAGACGACAAATGCTCTATGCCCCTTAGTTTTTGATGCTTTCATGGATGGGTTATAAGAGATTACAAAAGAAGTCACAGACTTCCATGGTGAGCAAGATGTTATGGATGTCACTTGGAGTTATGATGTACATCTTTCTAGGCATGTTGGAGATCATTCTTGGTTGGGATCCTCAACAAGGATTGATGAAGCTTATTGGAAATGGTAGGAATGAACCTTGGAAGAATAAGGATCAAAATTTCAGAATTTATACTGTTGTTCCTTTCCTTACCGGCCATTTTGTGATTCCAATTATTCATCTACAAATGGATTGGAGAGAGATTTTAAGTAGGGATTGGAGCAATGAATGAAAGGTTGCTCTTGGGAGTGTTCCTTGGGAAAGAATGGGTCAGATTTTTAGTTTTGAGCTTGTTGTTCTATTGCAGGCCAGCCACCTCACATTTTGGTTTTCTCTCATTCAGGAGATTTGGCACATTATTTCTTGTCAAGTAAAGGGTTTCAATTGGAGATTGCTTTGAAGTGTTTCCCAACCACTTTCAAGTTCTTTTTGTGCAACACAATGATCATCTCACATGCTCATACTTGGGAATTCCATTGGTACTGCTGTTATCCCTTGTGTAGAGCACTAAAATCAGATTGTACTTTGCTGATTCCATCTTTGAACAGCAGTGATTATTTGTTTCTTCAAACCTTCCAAACTCTGAGAGTTCATCTTATGAAGATTTGTGATGTAAACTTTGATAGTTTACTCTCGGTGTTGGTTCAGGACAACGAACTTCCACATGCTTTGATTCATCATTCAAAGACTTTTGGAGTTGGAACAGTAAGAGTTTTCAGAAGTCTTCATGGTTGTATCAGAATAGTTCAAAGGAGGCATGCTAGATCCATGTGGAGTTTGATGATGAGTTTGTTGAACTCTTGCAAAGGATTGCTTTCCTTTTAGCAAGAAGATTAGAGGAAGTTGCATTTGCAGTTGTGACTCTGCATGACACCATGAGGAGATATGCTGAGGATTATGGTCTTAGGTTGAGTAGACTTTTCTTCCAGTTGCCCAGGATCATGTTAGGCAATGGGATTGCAGATATGGACTTCTTTGAGATGCTTTGGCAGGAGTTGTTTTGTGGTATAGATTTTAGCCCTCTCAAGTATTCCAGATTAAGTTTTGAGAATGGTGTGATGGTTTGGGATCCAGGGATTGGTGTTATTGGTACACTACTCCTACTGATCATGATGAGTTGCTTCACAACTCTCAGCGTGGTAATGATTATATTAGAGAGGCACAGTGGAAGTCAGCAGGAGATGGTTGTTCTACTTCATGGAACATGGATTCCTTACATAACTCTTGGAGGATAGCGGTTGTTTGTGAGTTTGGAGACTTGCATCATCTCCTCATCATTGGAGAGTGGCATAGGGTTGATACTCTATCATCTTATGACCTTGGCGGTATTATTTTCATCCACATAGTTCTGATTTTAAGTCTTCAGGTTGCTGTTCTGTTCCATATCAGCAATCTAGGAGGAGCTATTATACTTCTTCTTGCACCTATGATGGGTACTCTTCACATCCATGGGAGATCTTCAGGAGTTGGAAAGTGGTTTTGTGTTGCTAGCACCTTGAGATGCTTCCATCTCCTCATGTTTGACTAATATAAGGATGTGGCGGTTTGGGATCTAGGTGGTGACATGCTTGGTACACCATTTTGTTTGGATCTAGATGAGTTGCTTCATAACTCAAGGAGCATTGACGATGATTTTGACAGAGTGGAGCAGCAGAAGCTTGGAGACTTGTGGTTGTGTTTTAGAGTTCACATTCTTCTTCACTTGTTGACATGCATGGATTTCTTTAGGGCTTCAGATTGGTCTATTTTTTGGTCCTTGATGGATTTTGCATTCTTGGAGGATGGAGCCTCTGGAGATTTGGAGGTAATGGCACTTGTGGTTGAGACCATTGTTTTTTTTGGAGGGTGGGGCCGAGTTAAGTTCAAGTGTGTATGGCTTTTTCCACTAGAGCTCACTTCGCAGGGTATTTTTAGTGTTCTTTCTGAGAGTTGCGAGCACAGGTTGAGGGGTTGTGTGGTCATGAGATATTTGATTGGATGGAGATACTTGTCATTTGGCGGTATTTTGTAGGATGCTACTTGGGAGAGTGAGCAGATATTACAACATCCAGAGTTGTAGTTGCTTGAGGACAAGCAATCTTGGGGAGGGAGGACTGTAATGCCTCCTTGCACTTGAGCAGTTGGGAGTGTTCCATAGCCTATTCTAGAGTTCCCGTAGGCTAAAGTGGAGTTGGTTAGGGGACTCAAAGCTTGTTGGGCTCTGTGGTGGTTTTTTGGTGCTTTCTGGTGGGACTTTCTATTTTTAGCAGTGGCCAGTTCTCCGACTTACTATTTATAGTAAGTCATAGGGCATCATAGTGTACTTCAGTTTGGTGCCAGTTTGATATTTGGGGGAGTACTTACTATTTTTAGCTGTGCTATTTATATTAAGTCTGTTTTGGGGTAACTGGTCCAAGCCTATCGTGTTCCAACAGGTTCATTTCCTAATGTGGCGTTGGTGTGTCTAAGGTTGGATTATTTAATATTTGCAATTATTAGTCACTTAAGCTATTTTAATAAAGTAACTTTATAACTTAAGTGAAGGGGTTGGTGGTCATCAAAAAAGCACCTTGGAGTGTAATGTAATAACTTAACGTTGTTTTAAAAGGCAACAAAAGTGAAATAGTTTCCTTATGAGCTCGGATGCCCAAGGGATGTATAAGGTGTTTTTAATAATTAAAAATAAGGTGCTTTGAAGGGGGCGTTGGATTTTGGAGGGAAAAATGTTTTAAACCTAAAGTTGCTCTAATTTCCCTCTCACTTTCTATAAAGCTTCATTTTGGATCTCATTTGCTCATCTTCTATTTGGCAACTTTGTTGATGTTATTGCAGCGTCGGGCTGCTTCTTCCAGATCCGCGATTGGAGTCAATTCAAATGTAGCCTATTGGCTATTTGAACTGTATTTATTATATTCTTTATCTTGGCTGACTTGAGACGTTTGAAGAGACATGTCTTCATTAAATGTTATTTAATATTTGTTTATTTGGAAAGTCGTCACACTTCATCAAAGCTGACATATCTTCATGATGGGGTGCAATTTCAAGAGGCACGTCTTTCAAAGAGGAGGCCGACATGATCACTTGAAGAGATGCGTTACTCTTCCTCTTGTATATATACACATTCACTCATTGCCTTGTATCATTCATTATTCAGTTTGTTATTATTCTTTGGAGTGAAGTGCATCTAGAAGAGAAAGCGATTTTTGTAGAAGAGTATTTTGTTAGTGGCTGAGATCCATCAGTGAATTACATCGTTGTGTTGCTGTGTCTGCATCAGTTTGTGGTGCCTCTTATTGGCCTTCACATCGGCCTTTGTAAAGGAGACATTTGTGTTTACATTTCAATATATAAGTGATATATTGTTGCTGGGTTTTTGCTCCCTCAAGAGGAGGATTTTCTCAGGGTATCTACTGTGTTATTGTGTTCAATTTGAATTAGTTTTCTGTGCTATACATCTGATCATAAAACTAACATGGTATCAGAGCGGGTTTGAAGAAGATCGTGATCAGATTTTGTTATTGCAGCGATACACTCTATTCTCTTTTATATCTTTGTCTATCTCTATTTTAGTCAAGATGGTGAATGGTCTTAAAATTGAGGATAGACTTGAGGGGGCATCCAACTACACCATGTGAAGATGGCAAAAGGAGAAACAGTGATCGCCTATTTCATGAGGATTTCGGAATTGAGAGATCAGCTCTCTACAATTGGTCATGTGATTGATGATAAGGACTTGACCATGCTTGCTCTCAATGGTCTTCCTTTATCATGGGAGTCCTACATTCAAGGAATCAGTGCAAGATCCAAACTTCCTAAGTTTGATCGTTTGAGGGCCGACTGCATTCAAGAGGAGTCAAGGTTGGTGGCTAGAGGGGTTGGTCAAAGTTCAACTAATGAAGATATTCATGTTTTCGCCTCTCACTCTTCGAAGAAGAAAGGAAAAGATGGGAAGAAAGGATCTTTCAAGAGGAATCGAGATAAAGGAAACGATGGTGCTCCCGCATTCAAGAAGAAGAGAGACTTGTCCAAAATCCAATGCTTCAGGTGTGACAAGTATGGTCACTTTGCTAAGCATTGTCCATCCAAGCCTAAGCAGTAGGCCACCATTGTGGATGTTGATGATGCCTCTCCTCAGAAGGACTCTTGTGAATACTTGTTCTATTTGGCATTGCCAAGCAATGTACCTACAAACACCAACACTTGGCTTATCGACAGTGGTGCTTCTCGACACATCATTGGTTTTAAGGAGAATTTATCAAGCTTGGTAGAGAGAGATTCTTCTGAACAAGTCATTATTGGAGATGATGCTAGCTACTCCGTGAAAGGGATTGGGACCTCTACTCTCCATTTGGATTCTGGCATTACACTACAGTTATGTGATGTCCTTTATGATCCAGGAATCAAGCATAATCTTATCTCCATTTCAGCTTTAGAAGATAAAGGATATCAAGTTGCCTTCTCCAAAGGAAAAGTACTTGTGTGGACGAAGAATTCCAACTTCAAGATTGGTCAAGTAATTGGTGTTAGACATGAGAGCCTCTATAGGCTGTGCACTTGTCCACTTCAGGCATTAGTTCATGATACTTCAAGCTTGTGTGATCTTTGGCATCGAAGATTGGCCCACCTTCACTTCCGGGCTCTACCTATCATGGAAAAGATGGTCTTGGGTCTTCCGAAGTTCAACTAGGAGCATGAAGGTACTTTCAAAGGATGTGCAATGGGTAAGAATACAAAAGCTCCATTTCATAGTAGAGAAAGTAAATCTAAATGTATTCTAGGTCTCATTCATTTTGATTTATGTGGTCGAATGTCTGTGCCTTCTTCGAGTGGTTTCTTGTATTACATTCTTTTTATTGATGACTGCTCTAGAAAGACTTGGATTTATTTTTGGAAAACTAAAGAGTTTGAGGAAGTGTTAGAAAGGTTCAAGGAGTTCAAAGTTTAGGTAGAGAACCTTTTTGGGAAAAGAATCAAAGTTCTAAGATCGGATAATGGAGGAGAATACACTTCTGGTAGCTTTTGGAATTTCTGTGTTGAAGCTGGGATTAAGAGGGAGTTCTGTGTTCCCTATAATCCTCAATAGAATGGTGTTGCAGAGAGAGAACAAATTGATTGTGGAAGCAGCAAAAGCCATGATCCATGACCAGGATTTGCAAACCTTCCTATGGGAAAAAGCTTCTAGAACTGTAGTCTATGTTCAAAATAGAAGTCCTCACACAATCTTGGAAAGCATGACTCCTGAAGAAGCCTTTACTGGAAAGAAGCCAGAGGTGAGTCATTTGAGGATCTTTGGATGTCTAGTTTATGTTCATATTCCAAAGGAAAAGAGAACAAAGTTGGAGCCTTTTGGCAAGAAGGGAATATTTGTGGGCTATAGTGAGACATCAAAAGCCTACAGGATATACATTCCAGGTCAGAAGTTGATCGAGATCAGTAGGGATATCACATTTGAGGAAGATGTTGCATTCAGGAGGTCCAAGGGTACTCATATGGAGATTGATAATGAAGAGTCTCCTCAGGATATGAAAGTTGACCATACTCCCGAGATTCAGATGGAGATTTCAGATCCAAAGGAAGATATTGATCCAGTTGAGCCCTTGGAACCTACTGATGGGCCTATCGATATTGTGATTGGAAGAAAAAGACCTCTTTGGGCTAGGCAAACTATGCAAGAGGCAGAAAGGTTTGCAACTTCGAGAGGTACCTTCAAAGAAAGCAAAAGGCCACATAAGTTTCCCAGTTATGTTGCTTTGATGAGTCAGATTATTGGGTCTGAGCCTTCCAGTGTTGAGGAAGCTTCAAGCCATCAAGTTTGGAAAGATGCTATGAATGAGGAGTATCAGTCAATTCTCAAGAATGATGTTTGGGACATCATTCCTAGACTAGAAGGAAAATCCGCAGTATCTTCAAAATGGCTCTTCAAGATCAAGCATGCGACTGATGGGAGCATTGAGAAATACAAGGCAAGATTCATGGCTAGAGGGTTCTCTCAAAAGGAGGGAGTTGACTATGAAGAAACATTTGCTCTTGTTGCTCGCTACACTTCTGTCAGAACCATTATTGCCATTGCTGCATCTAGAGGATGGAAGATTCATTAGATGGATGTGAAGACAACTTTTCTGGATGGTGTGATTGAGGAAGAAGTTTATATTGAGCAAGCTGATGGATTCGAGGTACATGGGAAGGAGTCTTATGTTTGCAGGATGAAGAAGGCCTTGTATGGTCTTAAGCAAGCTCGTGCATGGTACGAAAGGATTGATTGATACTTGTCAAGCTTGGGTTTCTCTAAGAATGATGCAGACTCAAATCTGTACTTTAAGGTAATTGATGGTGAAGCATTGATTTTGGTCTTGTATGTTGATGATTTGATTCTTATTGGGGAAGATCACCTTATTCTCAAATGTAAGAAGGAGTTGGCTTCTGAGTTTGAGATGAAGGGCCTTGGGCTTATGCATTACTTCCTTGGCTTAGAAGTCTGGTAGAAACCAGATGAGATGATTCTAAGTCAAGGGAAGTACACCATTGATATACTTAAGAGGTTTGGTATGATGGATTGCAAATCCATGTCTACACCTGTGGAGACCAACCTACATAAATTGAAGGAGGCTGCAGCTAGTTCAGACTTGGTGGATCCTACGATGTATAGGCAGTTGATTGGGTCCTTGATGTATCTAGTTAACACTAGACCAGATATTTGTTATGCTGTGAGTGCACTTAGTCAGTTCATGTGTGAACTAAGACAGATACATCTTGTTGCAGCAAAACATATCCTGAGATACTTGCGTGGCACAGTTGGATATGGGTTGAGATATTTTTCAGATGTGGACTTGGAGCTGCATGGTTTTATTGATTCTGATTGGGCAGGGAGTGTTACTGATCGGAAGAGCACCTCTAGATGTTGCTTTAGTTTGGGATGTGCTATGATTTCCTAGTGCAACAGGAAACAGTCATCTGTAGCATTGAGTACAATAGAGGCAGAGTATATTGCAGCTTGTGTGGCAGCTCGGGAAGCAATGTGGCTTCATAAGCTCCTTGCAGGATTGTTTGGACAATCAATGGAGCCTACTATCATTCATTGTGATAACCAGAGCTATGTGAAGCTTTCTGTCAATCCTGTGTTTCATGACAAAACCAAGCATGTTGAGATCAAATACCATTATATCAGAGATTTGGTATTGAGGAAAGCTATACAGTTGAGGTATATCAGCATTGATGAGCAGACGATAGACATTCTCACCAAGCCTCTCTCCAGGATAAAGTTTGTGTACTTTTGAGATAAGCTTGGTATGGTGGAGAATATAGCCTTAACTGAGGAGTCTCAGTATCAGTGATCTTTAATGAGTTCTCTGTGAGATAAGTTTGAGGTGAAATCCCTTGATTAATGAGTTCTTCTTTGTAAGAGAAGTTCTAGGTGAAATCCCTTGATTCCACCCTCTGGGAGAGTCATGGTGGATGTCATGTGTGTGACTCCATGATAGCATCATGTGAGAGAGTCCGTGATGATTTTCTTGTACTTGTGTTTCACCCTCTGGGAGAGCCATGGTGAAAGTCATGTTGAGGTGACAACATCATGCATGTGATGAACACTTGTACATACCATACATGGTTGTAGTCATTATGGTTGATATCATGTTGAGGTGATATCCCATATCACGATGAGGTGATATATTTCTTTTTCACATATGGTTGTAGCCATTGTGGTAGACATCACGATGAGGTGATATGTCTTGTGTAGCGAGAAGTATCATCCCTAGCTGAGAGGGAGTGTTGATGTTCTTGCTTCTTCCAGATCCGCGATTGGAGTCAATTCAAATGTAGCTTATTGGCTATTTGAATTGTATTTATTATATTCTTTATTTGGCCAACTTGAGACGTTTGAAGAGACACGTCTTTCATTAAATGTTATTTAATATTTGTTTATTTGGAAAGTTGTCACACTTCATCAAGGCCAACATATCTTCATGATGGGGCGCGATTTCAAGAGGCACGTCTTTCTAAGAGGAGGCCAACATGATCACTTCAAGAGATGTGTTACTCTTCCTCTTGTATATATACACATTCACTCATTGCCTTGTATCATTCATTATTCAGTTCGTTATTATTCTTTGGAGTGAAGTGTGAATCATCTAGAAGAGAAAGCGATTTTTGTAGAAGAGTATTTTGTTAGTGGCTGAGATCCATTAGTGAATTACATCGTTGTGTTGCTGTGTCTGCATCAGTTTGTGGTGCCTCTTATTGGCATATTGGCCTTTGTAAAGGGGACATTTGTGTTTACATTTCAATATACAAGTGATATATTGTTGCTGGGTTTTTCTCCCTCAAGAGGAGGGTTTTCTCAGGCTATCTGCTGTGTTATTGTGTTCAATTTGAATTAATTTTCTGTGCTATACATCTGATCATAAAACTAACAAACTTAACATGATGCTGCTGGAATGCTTCTAGAGTTCTTTGGTTGCGTGTTGAGGATGAAAACCCTCACCATTTGGAGTTGGTTTTGGCGGTGAAAGATCCACTCTAGCTAGATTGAAGTGGTTCCATCCAAAGATCACATTGTGCTTCAACAGAGTTTTGATTTTGGTAGTTTTTGTTGGTGTTTTGTGGGTGTTTCAGAGGTCTGATTTGCATTTCCAGATTTCTGGAAATCACCATTTTCTACAAGTTCTGAAAGTGAAATCTGCTCATAGCTCTGTGCACGCTTGGTTTTCCATTCTGGGTGTTGGCATAATGGATTCCTCATGCTTGGATGCCCCATTTCAAGCATTCATTTGATTTATTTGGTGAAGAATTGGATTTTCTAGAGCTGGTTGCCCTACCTAGGGAAACGTGCTTACTTGAGGCTTTCCTAGATTTTGTGGTCTGCTGATGTATAGGCCCAAAATCTGCATATATATGTGATTTGTTGGCTGTTCTTTAGTGTGGAAAACTCATATGTTGCTGGTTATGTTCACATGTGACATGTAATGCAAATCTACAAGTGTTGCTGCTAATGAATGTTCATTTGCAGGTCTGATTATTATATGTTATTGTTTGAAATGGAAAGCATTGTTATCTCCTAGTTATATCTTCTATTTGCATTATCCTATATGTTGGCATGCATCTGGAAAACATATTGGAAACAAGTACTAAACATTATAGTGTTGGCGTAACAACTAACACCTCTGGAGTAGAAGTTGTTATGAACAGCCTATGCACACTACGCAATGAGTGCTCTTCAAATTATGGAGGGGAAGCTCCCTCGTTATGCTTTGACAAATGTACTTGCAAAGGAAAATAAGCTAAAACTATGTCCTGTCTTTTTGTTTCAGCTGCTAGAGGCACAAGGCTTTCTTGAAAGAACTTACACGTTGCAGCTGAGTTTTCTCTGGTTTCGCAAATCAACTAAACTACAACTTATATCTATCCAATCTCCTCAGGAAAACAGAGCAAGAGGAAACGGAGCAAGGTTTGACTAACTGACGATAAACGGGTTTAGATTCTCTACTTGAGGGCAAGGTGGCACAACTATCATCTCAATCTAAACCAGCTTATTAGGTACAACAGATTTAAGACTTTTACCAAGACAATTTTATGGAACCCTATGTGGCATAACACTCGATTGAAATAGCAAAGTCTTCACAAAACAGCCTTTATCTTTATAATCTCACGAAACCCTATGTGGCATAACCTTCGATTATATTGATAAAGATTCACGAAACAGATTTATCGCTGCAACTTCACGAAACCCTATGTGGCATAACGATCAATCACAATGGTAAATTAACACAAAACAGCCTTATCACCTCAATCTCTTGGAACCCTATGTGGCATAACAATTGATTTCAATGATAAAGATGCTCAAACAGATACATCTAAACTATGGAAAGAATTCAGCATTACAATCTTTCGAAACCCTATGTGGCATAACAATCAATTGCAATAGTGAAGACACATGAACAAATACCAAAAAGAGTAATATTGAGGGCAAGGTAGGCGCAGCATATATTTCTCTTCTCAAGCAAAAGTTATTTACAAATGAGCAAAAGCTCTTATTTATATACATCAAGGTGTAGGGAACCCTAAAATCACCTTGTGTCATCTATAGTTCCTGCAATGCATGCAAGCAATGCGCCAAACCCTAATTAAGTGACTATCACGGTCAGGGAAACTACCCTCGGTTTATTTGGAAACATCTAATCTAAAAATGGACAATTGTGCGAGCATGCACGTCCTTATTGAAAGCGAGTTAACTGGAACACTACCATCAGTTAACGAAAAAGCCCTAAATGAAACTCCAAGTGTGTAAATCTGATCTTAGAATAGATATGCATGAGGTGAGACAGCCAGTTAACTTGAAAGGGTAACGCCAAGTTAACTCCTGTGTGTAATGTCTATCCTGAGAGGTGGAAACTGAAGTTTACCGTCCGTGATCTCGAACAATCAACCCCTTAATGAGGCTGTCAACTACATCAGCATCTGAATGTCAGCAACTTGAGCAATCTTGGCAATCTTTGCACACTCAAACTAGCATTTCACTGACTGGTAACTTTGGCGGCTCTGTAACTGAAGTGATAACCAACATCTCTTCTACAGCTTGATACAAATCGGTCTCAGCTTTTTTGATGAAGTCATGAATTAAGACCGATTTGGTCTTGAATTCAGTCTGTGTGTACTATACTCTGAAAAACTAGCCTGTTGACTGTGAACACGGCTATATTCTGACAACTTTTCTGGAAAACTAAAAATAGCCTGCTGAGGCTAAAAATAGCCTTTCAAAGAGTTATTTTCGGCGAAAATCTGAGATATGGGTTTTGTCCAGAAGAAGATTCTAAGACAACCCAGAATGTCAGATTTGCGAAAAATTGACTTCTACTCGACCATGCAAAGACTTTTCAGTTGAGAAAATTAGAAACTCGAGAACTGATGCTCTGGAGTTAAAAATTCCTGAAAAATCAAATGCACGATTTTAATTCGAGGAAGCTATATGAAAATGATCCAGATGCTGAGACTTGTCGAATTTGCCAATTTCAGGAACATGCGAATTGAAAACTGAGAGAAATCTGAGAACCAAGGAGGAAAAAGATGTTTTTTGTATGTCTTCTTCTGTGAAAATCGTTCAAGATTTCTTTGAATTGCTGAGAACTGTGAACTTTAACCTGCAAAAGAATGTGATTGGAGAAATCGCCTTTGGAAATTGATGTGAAATTTGCCTTTGCTTTGGAAGAATTCGCCTTTATTTCTGAAGAAAACCACGAATTTATCCTTGAAATTTGCGTCTTTGTTCTGAAGAAATTCGAATTTCTCTTTGAAATTGTCTTGAGAAAATACGAATTTATCTAGAGTTTGAGAATTGAATGAATACGCCTTTGGGAATTTCGCCTTTGACTATTGAGGAATTTGCGAATTTGCTTGAAACTATGAATTTCCCTTAAAGATGCGCGCCTTTACTTCTTGAAGAAATACGAACCTCTTTGAAGTTTGCTTTGAAAATTAACAAAATTCGATTTCTTTTGAAAATATGAATTAGCTTTGAAAATTGCGAATTTCTCTAGAGATTGAATCTTCTCTTTGAAAAATACGAATTTTATTGAAAGCTCTGTGAATAACAAATGATGACGCCATACTTGAATAAGAAGAAATTCGCACCAATTGAGCAACTGCAAGAATTCAAAACCCTGACAAGAATAGAAGATCTCTGATTGGTTGCCTTTCAGTTCGACTGCCACTGACTGGAAGTTCAAATTTGAAAATAATAATAAAATAATTATTATCATGCAATGGCGCTAAAAATAGACATTCTGAACTTCAGTTGACAAACTGGTTGAAGCTCTGA
>VDFB02015498.1:0-60124 GCA_007258455.2 Sequoia sempervirens | reverse complement strand
GGGACTGTGGTATGATATGTTAGTCGTAGATCTTCTCCAAGACTAAGGGTGAGAATTCCAATGAAATAAAAAAATGCTAACAGTCGTATAAGTTTGAATTTGGTGAAGAGAATAGGAGAGAGGGAGGGAGGAGGAGAAGGAGAAATGAGGGAGGTTTGAAACGAAGTGGAGAGCTTGAGGGAACATAGTGAGAGAAGGAAATATATGTGAAGGATGCAGCCATGGAATGCCATGTAATTGAAATTCTAATTTGAGTTAATAAATTTTGAGTTTGTTTGCGATCTTTGTTTTATGGAATGTTGAATTGGGACAGATTTGTGCATGTGAGTTTTTTTTTCTATTGAGTTTGTTGGCAGAGGGGAGTACCCTCTTGCATCATAGGTGTAGGAAAAAATAATAAGATTTTAAAAATCACATTAACATAGGACATGAATTTGTAGAAACAAAGAATCAACAAACTAAACCATGGTTGAAACATCATTAAAGATCATTTCAATTATATAGTGTAGGTTCATAACAATCTAATTAATATAAATTTAATCCCAATTTACTAACTTTTATTATCTCTCACATCATACAATATAACATTTATCATCAACGAAGATATAAGTGCTTCTATCCCTTTTCAATTTATCTTTAACATTTGTCAATCTCAACTCTTGATTTATATAGACCTATCTAATTATATTTATTCTTTTATGACTTAGACATTCTAAATTAATTGTTCTTATTTTTGTAGTAAGGAAATTTTTCAATTGAGAAAATACTATTTGACATGAGGCGAGGTTCATAAATTGAACCATGTCCCTTATGCAAGTACATCTGGCACCTTTATGTATGATATGGTTCAAGTATTAAACTAGACATCACCCAAATAATGAGAGACTTAAGTAGGCATATATTGAAGTTGAGAAAGGAGTGCTAGATTATAATTAAGAGGGTCTTTAGATACATTTAAGGTATTTCAATCTAATCTATTTTCTACTATCGAGGTTCTAAAATTTTTGGTACCACAACATGTGGTTGCATACGTGGCGGTTGTGTGACAAGTGGTTCTATAACACAGAGGTTCTTCAACAAGAAGACTCTATTGTAGAGAGGTTTGAAAACAAAGAGGTTATAAGGAAATAAAATGTGTACATATATGGATTTGTGGATGTAGATTAGGAAGTAGATGTGAATATTAAGAATTTTTTCATTGGTTATGTATTTAAACTACTTGGTGGTAAAATTAGTTGAATGGGTAAGTGATTGGATATTGGTACTTTTTTCACTATAGAGATAGATTTTATGGTAGCTACTCATGACTTTAAGGAGTTTAATTAGATTTAGAGGTTGTTTCAATGTTGGGTTGATCTAGGGTGTATTGTTGATTGATTGTGATAGTCAATGTCTCATTAATTTAAAAAAGGATCCTATTTCTATATATGAATAAAACACATTGATATGAAATACCATTTTTTTCATGACATGGTGGAGGGTAGGATATTTGTACTCAAGAACTTGAATAATTCAATAAATTTATATATGCATCAATGGATCCCATGAGTACAAAGAAGTTAAAATGGTGTAGTGTGGCTATGGGCATCACAATACATAGTGATTCATTTATTTTTGTTGGAATATCTTTTGTTCTTACAATTTATATAGTGACTAGGAGAATATTAGGATTTTAGTGATATATAGCTTGCAAGTATGGGATAACATTATATTTATTTAATATAATAACATTTTATAAATATGCAAAGAAGACAAGAGGCAGTTAATGAAGATGAAAAGATAAGGAATTTTTCTTTGAAGAAGATTGGATCTTCTCTCATAGATGAAGACATGGAAATATTGGCTTAGGATTACAACAGGGAATTTAGAATGAGTAAAAGAGTCAAAACCTTGATGAGTAGGGATAAAAAAGACATAAGAAGATTGAAGGATGAAACACTCCAAAAGGTTGCAGATCTGGCGAAGGATTTAGGTATGTCTTCAAATGATGAGACTGAAATACATCATGATGAATCTACTCTAGATATCAATGAACTTGTTGGTGAACCTGAGAATGTTGAGAAAAAATATGTATCTAGACTTGAGGGTGATAAAAAATCCATGATAAAAGATAATGCCCCTCTGATTGCGGAGACTATTGCTAAGGAAGATAAGAATGATGATGCCTTAGAGAAAGAAGAAGCTCAAGTAGAACAAGGATTACCTATCTCAGATGTGTGAAATAATGTTGAGTAGAAGAAAGAAGAAAAAAAAGAGAACCCAAATAGCTTTGATGTACAAAATAATGAAAAATTGCCTCCTCCAGATGGCGAGAAAGTTGCAGAGAAATAGAGGAGTACATAAGACTACTCTGATAGTGGAGAATTAGGAGAAGGATGAATAGAAAAGGGAATAAGAAAGCACTCAACTAGTTGTCGAATCCTTCAAAGTTGGGGATTCCTTGAAGAGTTTACTAGATATGTAGCTTCAGTTCCAATTGGTGGTGTCAGCAAAAATGCTAAAAATTCTCATGCAACAAGGATAGGTTGACATGGAAAAAATATATCCCTTGCATAACCTGCAACTTGGTGATGCATTTCATGCCTCCATGAGAAAGGAGATTTTACAGACTCGCCAGAAGAGTGCTGAGATGATAGACGAGGCACAAAAAGTGTTGCAAGATAGCTTCCCCAATGCAAATTTTGAAAACTCTTTATCTAGTGTGTAGAAAATGAGGCTCCTCCTTGATTCCTTTAAGGAATATTCTATCAGTCTAGAGGAGAAATTAGAAAAGGAAGTGAATAAGAAAATAAATGATAAGAGATTGGTAGAGGCTTTCAAAAAATGTGCTACTTCACATGGTAAGTTGCAAAAAAACTTGAAGGATAATTAGAATTATGTAGAGGACACAAAAAAATTGTTCATTTTTTTCTTGAAATGGGTCATTTCTACCAAGAGCATAAAATACTAGATGGACTCAATTGAGTCTAAGATTGCTCAGGCCTCCAAAGTTTATGATCCAATGAAAGATGTAGATGGAACAACAAAGATAATAATTGAAAATATACATGGATAGTTCTTTTAGCTATAGGAGTAGAAAGAAAAAATAATAGTACAATACTATTAGCTCAGAGACCTAGTAAGTGCAAGGCTTCCTTTTGTGATTAGAATTTTGGCTGATATAGAGAAGATGCTACAATAGAATACAATACCTAGCTCTTTGAAAGAAGGTGAAGAGCTCCATTTGAAGTTTAAAAATTAGTGTGGAATAAGTGTCTTTTCTAAGAAGGAATGGGAGACAACAAAGAAGGATCTAGAGGCACACCTTGTAAAATTGAATGTGTCCAATCAAGGTAATTTTCCCTCCACAAGTTAAGTTCTACATTTTTATTTTGTATAGATAGCTTTCTAGATTGCAATGTACATATGTGGATGTATTAGAGAGTTTCACGGTATACTTTTTTGGTTAGCTTTGTTGGACAAGAGATGAGTATAGGAGTGAAGCAAACGTAAGGGGGAGTTATTTCCATGTACATACAAATATATATTTGAAGGGGGGGAATAGTAGAAAGCTTAACAATTTGATGTTAAGGTGTTGGAAGAATGAAGAAGGTGCCCTTTAGGTTTGTTGTCATTGATGCCAACATTGTTTGGTAACTAAGTAAACTGTGCATCCATGTTGATCCAGTATTTTGGTCTGGAAATCTTCTCACTAAAAGGAAATCGTATGAGTTTTCGATATGTTGCTCAGGAGTGTTAGTTATGGGTATAAATGATTTTTTCAGCTAGCTTGTGTAATCCAGTTGAGTTATCCAAGTGACAAAAGTTCAGTATTCTTTTGGTCGACAAGGTTAAGAACTATTTGTCCTTTGTGTGTTCCTTATTAGGTATGGGTCGACCTAATGTTTGGATAATATGTTTTGTTCTATGTGCCAAAATGAATTTTTTATTGAGCTAACAAGACATTTTGAGTTTTGGGTGTTCACATTCAATTAGACCGACCTAATTGATAAAGGAAAACATGACCATGTATATATGTGTGTGTATGATGGATAGAGAGAGATATAAAGATATAGACATGGAGTATGGTATGTGAGTGATGCAACAAGTGTAATAGTGTTTGTACATTGACAACCGAAGCATAATTTTAGTATTATCAGAGCCTAATCAGAACTATTTTCTGCACTTTATAGGTGCACTTTCCCAGTTCATTTTTGGCAGTGAGCCATACCTTTTTGTATGTTGTCTATAAGCCATATTTTGTATTTAGGTTGTGAGCCTTTCAAGGATAGTTAGTCCTGGAAATGAGCCTTGTAATATCTTATGACCGGTTATAATATATTGTGAGCTAATCCTCACCATGGTTTTTCCCACTTTGGGTTTTCCACATAAAAATACTAGTGTCAATGTGTTATGATATCTTTTATGTTTTGGTTCACTATTGCAGTTAGATGTGGATTGATAATTGGATTGCTAATAATTAATTTCACTAGCAGAATATTAATTCATCCCCCTTCTCAGTATTCAGTGTATTCAACAATTGGAATCAGAGCTTGGTTCCTCTGAAAAAGTCTTGCAGCTAGAGGAAGGTCCCAGAATTTGATTACATGGCTGGAAAATACTATTATATTCCTCCAGAAGAAAACTACTCTTGAGGAATTGGACAAAAGCGAGGATGAGAAGGAAACTTTGAAAGGAAATTTGAAGGAAGTAAATGATTGCATCAAGAAGCTAAGAGAGTAGATCAAAAATTTCAAGGAAAGGCATAGAGAAGTTAGTGATCAATTGAGAAATGCTAATGAAGACATTACTGGACTAAAGGTGCAAGTAGAAGAGAAGAAGAAAATTTAGGAATGTCAGAAAGCTAAGATCCAGAATAAAATTAATGAATGTACAAAGCTTGAACAAGAAGTGGTAACCCTAAGAGTTGATCTGGAAAAAGTGAAAGCTCATGAAGAAAGATTCAAGACAAGTTCTACAATGCTTGATAATTTGATTACATCTCAGAAACCTACTAAGGATAAAGGTGGTCTAGCTCTTGATGAAGGAAAAAGCTCAAATACTAAACTGGTTTCCAACAAAGCAGACAATCAAAGGAAATTTCAAGGCAATACTTATCAAATCAAGAACCAAAGGAACAATACTGGAAGGATTCCTATCCAACAACCTAATGCTCAAAGGTACCCATATTTTAATGGTTTTTGTTTCTCATGCAACAAATTCGTACATAGAGCAAAAAAATTTAGAAGTAGGATGAACCAAAATAAAATAATGCTATGTTTGCAACAAGTTTAGACATAGAGCTACCAAATGTAGAAGCCAGATGATGATGAACAAGTTTAATGCTAACAAAAGGATTTAGTATTTTCAAGGCTACTATTACACATGCAATATATTTGGACACAAGGCTAATCAGTGCATGCCAAGGATAAAAGAAAATTTGTTTGATCAAGGATATGTTGTGTGTTACACTTGCAACAAACCAAGAGATATCTCAAAATTCTATAAGAGAAAATTTAGGAAGAAACCTAATCCTAAATAGAAGAACAAGCCTGTGAACAAAGTAGATCTCAAAGAAGTAAGGAAAAAAATGGAAAAAAATGGAGAAATAAAGAAGAACCTGAGAACAAGGATGAATCAAATACCCTTGTATCTACATTTAGTACAGATACCTCTTCCATGAACTGAACCCAATAATGGTTTTAAGGGGAACAGTTACAGAAAAATCTAACAAGCCCCTGGTATATGAGGTTTCAAGAAATGACACAAGGATATGTGATGTGAGTCATCATTTTGAAGGTATTGGAGAAAATTTTGGCAAAAAATAAGCAAATCCAAAGAATTGCAGGAACTTTTCTTGATTTACAGTGTGTTTCATAAAGTGGTTGGCAGCTATAAAGCGGAAAAGCAATAAATATGAATTAGGTAAAAATTCGTAAGTGGTACATCAAAACCCTAGTTCTCCACAAGTAGAAAAGGTGTTCTCTATTAACTAAATTTTGTGGATTTTAAGGTTGAAGGAACTCTTTGTTAAGTTTATTCAAGATTGTTTGGGGAATATGGCCAGGCCTATTGTTGTGGAAATTTCTGAGAGGCCCAAACCAAGATTTAGAAGATGTTCATGGAAAGTATATGAAAATGACCTCATGGGTTTGTTCTCGCACATTCCAAGTCATGTGCTACCCACCGAAGACCCAATAACTTACATTCATAGGAAGCTCAAAGAATTCAATCATTAGGAGTTGAAGAATTTATGGGATAATGAGTTAACTAATGATTTACTACTTAAGGAAAAATATGAAAACTTAGTTTGAATGAAGCTAAATGTCTAGAACTAGTTTCTGAACTTCAATAGTGAGAATGAAATGAAGTTTTTCATAATCTCCCTCAGTAGGGTTCATAAAAAATTTGTGTGGACAAATGAATCAGGACTTATCAACAAGGACGCAATTCGAGCTATAACTGGTCTTTGTGATACTTGACATATTCCAGTTCTAAAGGTAGTGAAAAATAATGAAGTCACAAGGATAACTAGTGCTAATTTTGACGACAGAGCTTTAACCACAAAGTCTATTGTAAACTCTACCATCAAATATGTTGCCATCATGACTAGGAAAAAAATCTATTTCACTAATCGAGCAAATTCAGTATCAGCCATGGAAATTCATATTGCTTATGAAATGGTGGTGAATGGAAAGGATTTTGATCTCTGTGAGTTGATTAGGTTGCAAATTATGGAAAAATAGAGTATGAGAAAGGTGAAGAAGCATGTTTTTAAATTTGGTCTTCTAGTTATTTGTTTGTTATTCTATTTTTTGAGGGAGTTACTGGGAAGAAAAGACATAGTATGGGATAACACTAGACTGGTTTCGCTTCAGATTTGTGACCATATGCACAATCTAGAAGATTTTAGGGTACAAAACAAAGCCCTAAATGCCTTCTTTGCAGTATTTTAGAAAAAAATAAATGAAAGAGACAATATTTCAAGGAGTTTGGTTAAGAAGTGTGAAAAGGAGATAACATTTCTTGTATCTACAGATGAATGCATTATTGAGGCTGTAGATCCCAAAATTTTATGGATTGAACCTTTGGGATATGAGATTGAAGAAAAAATGGAAAAGAGGTATATTGAGATTCTATTGGCTAGTCGTAAGGACCCCTCTCTACCTAGGCATGGTACATATCAAGAGAAATATACTAAAATACATCTGGAGGCTACTGCATCTAAAAGAAGAAAGAAGGTTGAAGCTTTCTTCCAAGGTGTAACATACACTAAGGATGAAATAGAACAATTAAAGGATGTGATTGATGAAAGGAAAGCCAAATCTTTTGAACAACCCTCTAGACCTAGAAAATTAGGAAGACTATCTTTTGGTGCTACACTACACCTATTTACAGTTCTTCCCATGCCAATGGTGCTAATGTTGAGAAAGGGAAAAGGAAAGAATAAAGTGTCCATGTATCTATTGATGTTGCTACCCCTACCGGTCCCAATACCAAGGCATCTAAGAAGAAGGACATACCTATTGCTACACCATCTGCTACTTCAGGAAGAAGAAGAGTGAATAAAAAATCTGATAGGAAAAGAAGTTTGAGTGATGTTGATGAGGAAGAAATTGAACTTGGCTTAGAAGAAGAGCAACAACTGAAAAGAAACAAAAGAGGTAGTACCTTTGGTGAAGGAGCCAAAACCAGAGTTGAGATCTCCATTAATGAGGAGACGGAGGAAGAGGGGGATGCTTACTGAATTCATGTACACACAAAGAAGAATGAAGAAGGTTCATCTGATCCTATGGAGGACATGCTTGGTTCTCCTCCAGTAAGTGATCAACCACCCTTAGTTCTTGGAGCCTTAGTAAACAATATGAATGAAAATGACCTTATGCCAATTGTTGAGTTATATGATAAGGTTAATGATGAAGGGAAATAAACCATCATAAATGCTTTTACTTAGTACATAGTTATTTGTAATATAAATATGGATACCATATAGTCAAAATTTATTGAAAATGTGTGGAAAGAGTTAGTACTCTGAAGGAAAGAGGCCTTGAGTGTTGAAGACAAGATGAGAAGTGAAGCCTTAAAATCCATTATTCAACTTATTTGGAGATAGAAACTGCAAATATGTTGAAAGAATGTTCTACATTATTTAGAGTTAAGTAGAGAGTTAACATGTTAATGACTAAGGAAGATGATTATATGGAAAAATTAAGGAAATAAACTCAGGATGTGATTAGGCAATTAGCAAGGAGCTATGGGACAAGAACTAGTTCTTTGTCTCACACTGCTCAAACACAGGAACATGTTATGGTTGCAAAAGTAATGGATAACCTGATCTTGGAGACTGTTGATGAGACACTTGGTGCTTCAGAGACCCTGCCCCTCTGATTGACACAAAAGATACTTCTAGTAAGAGATCTGATAATTATCATAAAGATCAATTTAGAGAAAAGAGAGAAGAACATCAAGAATCCACTGGAAATAGGGAAGAGAAAAACCAAGATGAAAGTGAAGGGAGTAAGGAAAAAAAGAAGAATAATGACAAGGATGATGAAGATAGAAGGGAGAAATAAAAAAAAGATAAGTTCTTTGTAATGTCATCTAGAGAAGAAGAAGAAAAGGAAGAAGAAGAAGAAAAGAAGAAAGAAGAAGACAATAAATCCATTCCTACTGAAGGAGAAATCTTCAAAGGCCCTGATCCATCAAAGCCATTCGGAGAATCATCTGGAAGTACTCTTAAAGGTCTTCTTTCAAGACAAGCTATAATACAACCTGCACTTCCACCCCAGCTAGTTAAACTACCATCTCACCCAGGTTATGTGGATTTAATAAAGATTGCACCCAGTGACAGAATAAAACTAAGTTACACTTTTCTCGGCTCTATCACACAAGAGGTTACAAAGTCATATCAAAAGGGAAATGAATTAATAAATGAAGCTATCAAATCTTTACAGGAGACTACCCCCAATGTTACATCATATAACTATGTAACTCTGACTGAAAATTTGAGACTTATAGTTGATTTAGTCAAAAAGTACATGACTAATCTTAAGGTACAAACTACAAAAGAAGTGGAATTGAGTCCGTTAGATAAAATATTGTTGTTTTTGCAAGACAAGTGTATAATTGCACATGACAAGGCTTTGCAAACTTTGAAAGAGGTAAGAGAATGTGATGAGGAATCCCAATTGCTATTTGTTTACTGCATGAAATGGCTAGAAGCCACTTGAAGTATCAAGGATTTAATGGACTCAATTGAGTCTCAACTTGTTGATGCTTCCAAAGATTATAAGATTGCAGATGATATAAACTATGTTAGGTGGGTTTCTATTGTAGATCTTCAAAGTAAGTTCTTCATCTTGCAGAGGTAGAAAGAAGAGGCTATGAGATGGTATGCCCAGCTTGGAGACCTAGTTATGTCCAGACATGTCTCGATATCAAATGCATTGATGGAAGCAGAAAAACTTGAGAAAATGAATATCGCTCCATCCACTCCAAAAGAAGGAGAAGAATGTCTGGAAGAAATAGAATCTCTGCATAAAACACTCTCAGGGGGAAAAGGAGTATGGGATGATGGAAAGCCTACTTGGGAAGCAATTCTCAAGGAGTTATAGGGTGCCCCCAGTTCCTAATTTGAATTTTTTTTCCCTAGTCCTTTTCCTTGATGTCAAAGGGGGGGAAGAGGAGAAGAGTATGTATAAAAAATTTCATGTTATATGTTTGTGTCATGTACATATGTTAGGGGGAGTTGAGCACAATTTTGTTTTGAAGTTTTGAAGAAAGTTTCATTTTTGGCACATGTTGCCATCAATGACAAAGGGGGAGATTGTTGGAAGAATGAAGAAGGTGCCCTCTGGGTTTGTTTTCATTAATGCCAACATTGGTTGGTAATTGAATAAGTAAACTTTGAGTCCATGTTGATCCAATATTTTGGTCTGGAAATATTCTCAATAAAAGGAAATCCTATGAGTTTTTGATATGTTGCTTAGGAGTTTCAGTTACATGTATATACAAGTTTATCAGCTAGTTTGTGTGATTCGGTTGAGTCATCCAAGTGAAAAAAGTTTAGTATTATTTTGGCCAACGAGGTTAAGAACTGTTTTTCCTTTGTGTGTTCCTTATTAGGTCCCGGACGACCTAAGTTTGGATAACACACTTTGTTTTTTGTGCCAAAAGGAATTTTGTATTGAATTGACAAGACATTTTGAATTTTGGGTGTTCGCATTCAATTAGGCTGACCTAATTGATAAAGGAAAACATGACCATGTATATATGTGTGTGTATGATGGATGGAGAGAGATATAGAGATATAGACATGGAGTATGGTATACGAGTGATGCGACAAGTGTAAGTATGAAATTATTGATAGTGTTTGTACATCAACAACCAGAGTAGAATTTTAGTATTATCAGACCTAATCAAAACTTTTTTCTATACTTTGTAGGTGCACTTTCCCAGTTCATTTTTGGTAGTGAGCCATACCTTTTTGTATCTTGGCTATAAGCCATATTTTGTATTCAGACTGTGAGCCTTTCAAGGACAGTGAGTCCTAGTAGTGATACCTGTAATATCTTATGATTGGTTATAATATATTGTGAGCTAATCCTCGCTATGGTTTTTCCCACTTTGGTTTTTCCACATAAAAATATTGGTGTCAATGTGTTATGATCTCTTTTATGTTTTGGTTCACTATTGAATTATATGTGGATTGATAATTGGATTGTTGATAATTAATTTCACTAGCAAAACACTAATTCACCCCCCCCCCTCTTCGTATTCAGTGTATTCAACATAAGGGCCTTTTTTCCCTTCATGTCAAAGTGGGAGAAGATTGGAAGTTTGAGTAGTGTTATCTTCAATGACAAAGGGAGAGATTGTTGGAAACCTAACTTGTTGGAGAGATTGTGGGAAGTTTGTCATTAAAGATTGTGTGATGACAACATGAGTTGAATGGAGAGATTAATGCATATTAATGAGCATATGATGTTATATGGTGTTGTCACTAATGACAACCCATTATTAATGGAAATCCATGGAAAAGATGTAGATACGTTGGTTTTGGTGAAGATCAGATGATTGAATAATTACCTAAGTCTAAAATGCAGTTTCAATGTTCAAAGAACTAGTCTTTTGGTTCATAGTGCTCTTCCATGAAGAATTTGGTTATGCGGTTTTGAGGTAATGATGATTCATGTCAGAAGAATCTAAATCCAAATTTTCATGATCTAATGTATTTTGCATTCAAAGATCATAGTGACAGAGTATCGGTTTGGAAATGACAATGTAACTGTGACAGAGTGTATGATTGGAATGCTTTGCATTCAAATGTTGATGAACATTTTGGTAATGAGGATTTGCAAAGGTGTTTGAGGATGCATATAGTATTTTTTCTCTAAGTGGAAAGTTTTTTGGTTTTTGCATGTCAAGTTGTGAGTGAACATAAGATTCATTCTATTACTACTTCACCAATAGTATCGACCTAAGTATTTTAGGTTGTGCGGAGATGAGTAGAGTTTGGAGCGGGATTATGGGAATAATTATGGGTCATGCTGACCCATCTTAATGTGTTATATGCTTTGGTTCCTTCTACAAGGTGTGTATGATTGAGTTTTGAGCTGACAAGATGAAGTGTTGCACGATACATATTTTAGGCCAACCTAATTGATGTTTTGGTTGATTACGGTATATACACAAGGTTAATTGCTTGTGTGAAAGTGTATAAATGAGAGATAATTAAGTGTGTGCAAGATTCAAAGAAGAGAAGTGTGAATTGTTTTTGAGGTGAAGAATAAAGTGTGTTAAGTTAGTATTTTGAGCTTTAGTGGAACTATATCTTCAACATAGGTCAGGTGTATTATTATTAGTTTACATATGGTAGTGAGCCTCCCTTCTATCTCTTTCTATTTCAGCAGTGAGCCTTTCTTCTTTTAGACAGTGAGTCCACTAATTGTATCAAACCTTTTATCTAGTTACAATATCTATATTGTGAGCTAATCCTCACTATGGTTTTTCCCTTTTTGGGTTTTCCATGTAAACTTAGTGTTCTTGTGTTCTTTGATATGATGCATTCATTCTATGTTCCTTTCCATTATTACAAGTTTAATGTGATACAATGAATGAATGTTTAAGTTAATAAGAATATTGATTCACCCCCTATCAATATTTTGGGTGTTCAAAAGTTTAGGGTCTTGCCTTAGTCAAATCATCGCATTAGGTGTTCCCACCTCCATGAACAATCAAAAAGACATATAGAAAATAAAGTAGACAAGAAATTAAATAAATGAGACAATAGGAAATTTAAAATGGCATTAGTCTATCAAAATAAATATGACAATACAATAAAAAAAGAGTGTAGTTTCCCTCCCTTAAGCAAGCTAGTGATGTTGAAGGAAAGTATGCAACACCCAAGACAAGCCAAGAAAACCAAAGAGCTAATATAGAAGCCAAAGAGCAATAGAGCTTGCAAGAAAATGGTGTAGGAGGATAATGAAAGTGAGAGTGAGAGATAGATTGAAAAGATTGTGATAGTGAATGAATAGAATGAATGAATGAGTGAATAGTATTGAAAAATAGTTAAAAGAATGAAGAAAAGGGATGCAAGAGGGAATTTTTTGGCATGTCAACAACCACAGAGGCATTACACTTTGCGGGTAGGTGGAAGTGTAACATTCCAATGACCAAAATATCAAGAATATTTTTGAGACAATTGTGCATCACATAGATGTTTGCGCGTTGTGCTAGCGTCTGTGACAAAAATTCACTTCAAGACCAAAAATAAAAGGGTTAGGGACTATATTAAGGTTAGGTGAAAGGGAAATTGCATTATCGACTTTAATTAGGCTAAAGGAGAGACTATGGAATGCAAAATTGCATGGGGTATAATTTTCGGTATTACAATATCCAAAAGCATCGCTTGATTGGACTTGGATTCTTAGAGATTATTGTAGAGTGACTATACGAGTGAATGAGCTCTGCTAGGGTTTCTTGTGTCTTTGATCATTCTTGGCCCCTCTTGCATCATGTTGTGCCTTAGCTATAGGATTTTCTCATTTACTGTGTGTATGACAACATTTACTGTGTTTTTCTTGGTTTTATTATGCCTTCAACTAGCTCTAACCCAACAGTTCTTATTGTTGTTGGTGGTTTGATAGCTCTTCTCAATGGCTCCCCCTCTGAACAAGCATCCCCAAAAATTTGTTTCGAAAGTACTCCATGAGGTAAGTCTTTTGACTCCCCAACTAATGTGGTTTTACCCATGCCAAATTTTGATTCTACATGTCAATGGTTAGAGAAACATACTCTTGTTGGATATTTTGTTGGGAGGACTCCCCCTACAAGTGTGTTTAAAGAGTGGGTTCAAAAGGATTGGGTCCCTCATGGGGTCTACCTTGATATGGTCAAAATTTTGACTAAGGGTTTTTTATTTTTCACTTTGTGGAGGTCATTCATTTGTTTAGGAAATCCTAAACCATGGTCCTTGGTATGTCCAGTCCTCTTTGTCCATTTTCCACCCATGGGCATAGGACTTCATTGTCTCATATGACACCAAGTTGTGGGTCCCAATTTTGATTGACTTTCCTAGTTTGTCACTGCCTTGTGTGCATTTCTTGCAACATATTGCTTCCTCTCTAGCGAGGGTTATTTGTGTTGAACCAGATAGGTTCTTTCAAGTTCTCCCTCAAAAGCGAGTCTGTGTCGAAGTGGACCTTTCATAGGATTTGAAAGAGTTCATTGATATTCAAATTGGTTCTTTTCAGTATACCCAAAAGGTCACTTATTTTAATATGTTGAATACTTGTTATAGATCTCAATCCACTAACCATAAGATCAAGGATTTCCCTCTGGAAATCCCCCATACTCCCTCACTACCACGAGAGGTTGATAAACCCCATCAGGTGGAAGGTGTTTCCACCAAACTAGAGGAAAAATGGACAATGGTTACCAACCAGAAAATATGTCCAATAGCTCCAGGATAGTTTCCAAAACCCAAAATCTAGTGAAAGAAGTTTCATACCCTTCTACGAAGGGGAAGGAATTCCAAAATAGCACTTTAGTGTGGCCAAGGCCTAAGGCTACACCCCAGCTTGCCTCCGTTATGATAACACAATCAACTGAGCCACCTCTTGTGTCAAGAGTTCATAGGAGGTCTCAAAGTCCTTCTCAACCTCTGAAAGAAGGAGAATATGTGCAGGAGAAACAAAGACATTCATCTCCAACTATCCAAATTGGCTCAGTTCCACCAGAATTTTTGTAGAATCGATTCTCCACTCTAGATGAAGAGTCGAAATCCTATGATATGGAGGAGTTTCAATCATGATTTTCCTCTCATGGAATGTTCAAGCTCTGACAGGCCTCTCTAGGAAGTATTATGCTAGGGATACTCTTCAAAAGTATGCTAGTGTTGATGTGTTGTGTCTTCAAGAAGTGAAAGTTGCTAGTTTTTTGCTTGCTTTGACTTGTCGTTCTATTTGGCCAGCTAATAAAATGTATTGTATTGAACATGAGGTTGGACATGGCAAAGCAATCACCCTTCCATCCCCATGGTGGAACGCTTGTGTGGTTTATCATGGGTTTGAACCCACACATCAGCTCATCTAGATTCTTCTCAACATTGATAACCATTCCTTTGGGATTATTAATGTTTATGCCTCAAATAATATATAGAAAGATCTCTTCTCTGGCAATGGATTGTTGATTCACTTCCAGTTGCAACTTGGCTGCTTTGTGGGGATTTCAATATGATTGATATTGCATACAACAAAGATGGTACTCTACCATTTCAATGGGAAGCTAACGAAAGAGAGGCTTGGTACTACATTTTTAATAAATTGGGTTTTTTTTACCCTAATATTAGCCGCCGCCACTCTCATTCTCTCTGGCATACTTGGTGCAACTATCGAGTTGGGTCTAATAGGATATTTAAATGCCTTGATTGTGTGATGATCTCAACTCAATCATTTTTCACTTTTTCTAGCTCTTCACCACTTCCAGTAAAGCCGTTAGTGGATGTGACATTGTCAGACCACTATCCCATTACATTCTACATTGAATGGGTGTTAAAGTGGCCTTGTGCCAGTAGGACCCAATTTTTTTTAGCACTTCCTTGCTAAGTCACCAACCCATGTTGGTCCACATTTTTACCATTTGGAATTTGGAGTGTAGGCCACCTCACAATATAGGCTGGATTATTTGGTGGAATGATGCTATCACTCGCACTGTGAGGTTTCTCCGCATCTATGGGTGCTAGTTGGCCATCTTTCATAGATGGTCTTATGATGAGACCATGTCTGATCTCTGTACTACCACTGAGGCCTTGGAAGCTAACCCCTTTTCCCCTTCTCTACAAGTCAGGGTTGTGGAGTTAAGGAATAGAAAGCAATTTGCTGACAACTATGCTACTAGAGGAGCACAAATTAATGCCAGGCTTTGTTGGCTTAAAATTGGAGATCATGCCTCAAAATAGTTCTTCCTAGCACCACTCAACTCCTAGTATCAAACAAAACAAAGGAGGCAATGTTGCACTTTCCGAATTACCTGACAATCTCTAGGATTTTGTTAGACATTATGAGTAGGTGTTCACAACTCAAGAATACACTCTGAAGGGACATCAAGCACTTTATAATTGTCTTTTTGTTGTGCCAAATAGGATCTCTATAGCCTAAAAAAACTTTTGTGAGCAATTACTCACAATTGAAGATCATAAAGAAGTTGTCAGCACTATGGCCGACGATAAAGCCCCGAGCATTGATGGCTTTCCATGTGAATTTTACAAAGCCCTTTGGGACTATGTTGGGAAATATCTGCATAAGGTTTATCCTGAAGCTTTTCATTCTAAAACTTTAGGAAATCTTATTAATAAGGGCAATATTAAATTCATACCTAAATCTGGTGATCCCGAGGATATCTGCAACTAGCGGCCCATCATGCTCCTCAATGTCTCTTATAAAATCATTATCAAAGCCCTTTCCTTGAAAATCCACCATCTTTTTCCTCAGATTATGCAGTCAAAGAAAACTATATTCATTAAATCCAAGTTTATCTTAGACAACATTATTGTTGTCTGGGAAGATATGGAATGGGCCAGACACTCCAATCAAAAATCCATTTTTCTCAAAATTGTTTTTTCTAAAGCTTATGATCACATTGAATGGCCTTTCATACTTTTCATGTTATCTGCCTTGGGTTTTGGTCCTCAATTCATTCAGGTTGTTCAAATTTTTTTCTCTGACACCTCCTCTTGCATCACTATTAATGGCCGCTAGTCCCCTTCCTTTGGTTTGTTTCATTCCATTCACCAAGGTTTCTTGCTTTCCCCCTCACTTTATGTGCTTGTTGCTGAGGGGTTTGGATATTTACTGGCTCATGCTATTTCTTAGAGGTGGTTCCATGGCATCTCTTTTCCTAACTCGTCAACCTAGCCAATCAATGGCCATTTCACTGATGATTATTTTCTCACTCTCTTAGAAGAGGAAAACAATGTCAAAGCTGCTCTTGTTTGCCTTGAGACTCTCTGCCTAGCTTCTGATTTAGCCATCCAGTGGCACAAAACCTTGTGCTACCATCACTCCATTTTTCCTAGTCCTCATTAGATTTGGCATTATGGTTGGAAATGGATTGCTCCTAGTAAAATCTTTTGATTTCTGGGCATCCCTTTTCCCTTTCAGACTTCTACTGATCTCTAGCAAGCAGTTCTTTCCAAGATTGAGTAGAAACTTTCTTTTTGGATTACCAAGCCACTTTCTCTAGCTATTAAATTCCAAATTTGTTCTAAGGTTCTTGCAGCAATGCATGTTTATTATTCTTCTTGTTTTCCCCCATCGAAGGCCTCATATGCTAAATTTGAAAAGTTGTGAGATTTTCTCTAGGCCTCTTCTAAGACTCACAAAGGGTTTCATTGTGTTGCCTAGGAGTTTTCCTGCTTGCCCAGAGGTTCTGGTGGGCTTTTCCTTCTCTCCACTCAATGACAAAGGATTTATCTTTGTGTCAAATGGATTATCAGAGCGCTCACTGGTGATGAAGCCTGTAAAATTCTTCTCATGCATTGTATTTAGTTTGGCTTCCCTATCCACAAACCTTCTTGGAAGGGAATTGGCTTTTAGACCCTTTTGGTCATGAAGGAGCCAGTCTAGATTGTGGGAACTTTCATTGCCAAGAGAATTTGGAGAGCCTAGGAGGTGATTAATCCTTGGCTCTGCTAGTCTGGCTCTGGCTTTCGTGATGGGCTCTCATTGAACCAGTAGAATATGTGTTGGTCTCCTCTTTTTTCTAGTGTTGGTTGACCCTTGTCCAAGCTTCCTTGGCTTAAGGCTCTCAAGTTTCACAAAATGGGTATCTAGACCCTTCAAAACTTATTTCACAGACAAAATATGCATATTTTTCCTTGGGAGGCTTTATGTTCTAAGTATAGTTTTTAAAATCATGAACGTGAAACTTATGATGACATGGTGAATGCTATTCTAACTGAGATACTTCATAAGGTGGGTATTCATGCCACTAATCCTTGGTGGAAGGACTGGAAGTGGTACCTAGATATGTCATTTAGAAACTATAAGCCTCAGATTGGTTATCAGTGGCTATCACCTCATTTTCCTATGAATGACAGTTTGAAGCAGAGATGGCATCTCTAGTCTTCATTGTTTGTTTTGTGTAAAATATTTTCAACTATTTGGTCTACAAGTGTTGAGCCATAACTCACCCACTTTGCTTGGTGTATTCTTTTCCAAGGCTTACCTGTGGGGTCACAAATTATCCGCTTGGGGGTCTGAGACCCTCATTGCCCTTTTTGTGGGAAAGCTAAGTCTTTTAAGCACCTCTTCTAATTTTGCACCACAACTCAAAAACTGTGGAACTAGATTCATGACTTCTTTCAACTGTTCAGGCCAGAGCCTTTTTCCTAGAAAATGGTTTTGTTGGGTGATTCTCCTAGGATTCCCCCTAAGTATACCCAAATTTGGCACACTTTTAGGGGGGAGATCCTCTTCAGTATTTGGAAAGATAGAAATGCTTGCATATTTTCTCACAGCCAGATTGATAAATTTGTTTCATTATATTATAAAGCGATGATTTTCTCTAATGTTCTTTTGTAGATTCAAGTGCAAGTAAACAAAGTTGTACTTGAAGTTTCTCATGCAAGAGCTCTTGGACCACTGGGGCAATACCCCTTGCACTTTGGCATGTGTGCCTCCCTCACCCACTTCTTCCCAGGGTCGGTTGCCTTCACAAGGCCGATGGCAAAGTGGCTTTTCCAGGGACTCTTGCTCCCACTCTTAGGCTCCTCCTCGACATGGTTCTCGCCCTCCTTAGTAGTCACCTTCTCCTCCTCTGTAGGCTGACCTGGGGTGGCCTTCTAGAGGGATAGTGGGGGATGGCGACAACGTTTCTGGGTGGCCCTCTAGTAATGCTTATGGTGGTGGTTCTGGATGGCTGGATACTACTAAATGGTTTTCGTAGTTAGATTTAGCAATCTCACCTCACAGGGAGGACAAAGATAAAGAGAAAGATGACGATGGTTGGGCTCCCCCTAATGTCACTCTAGACACCACTAATGTATGGAGGAAGAAATCGGATGACAGGGACCCTCCGCCCTTTGTTGGAACTACTATGGCTGCTTGATGGCCTTTTATTTTATTATGTCTATAATGTTTATTGCTTTCTAGGCTCGGCCCATGTGCCTCTGAACTTATGGGCTCTACCCATATGACTCTTGTGGTGTGCCTTTTTACCACCCACCTTTTTTTGTGAATATGTATTTCTATCTTTAATTTAATGTAGCTAAATGCCTATTCATAAAAAAAATAAAATCATTTTTTAGCTATTGATTTGATATCCTTTAATATTGCATACAATATTTATTAATTTAGTATTCATTCTATTAAATTGTTTATTAGATTGATATCATTTATTATTTCATGTGATATTCATTGATTTAATATTCTTTAATATTGCACATTTATTAATTTTTTATCCATTATCATTACATATTATAATTATCAATTTGATACTTATTGCATGGTTATCAATTTAGTGTTTGTTAACTTATTACAAGGTGATATATATTTATTAAGTGCCCTCTAGTATTTTTTTGAACCATTCATATTGAATCTATATATTTGCATGGTTAAACTAAGTATTAGCAGTATTACTATAATCCCTTGATATTATAGTTAGAATTCTTCTATCAAGTATTCATTTTTTTTTAAAATATTAAGATAAAAAATAGCAACTATTGTATAAAAATAATCCTAATAATTTTAAGCGATGATTGTTGAGCATTACTATGAATTTTTCTCAAGCCCTAGAATAAGAACATTCAAATACATGAAAATTTGGCTTAAATTTATTAATTGTATTTGTATTTAAATTTTATTTTTTTTAGACTACAGGAATCAGGTAGCACAACCCCCTATAAACTACAATGTGTCTGGTAAACTTTTTAACATGACTAGCGTCGCTGGCGCGACATGCCCTTTGGTACCACAAGGGTGGGGGAGATTAGACCTCGTGACCAACCTCCTACAATAGGAAAGATTTAGCCAACCAATCTAGGGCCCCCACCCATTTGTATTTAAATTTTGGTTAAACAAATATATTTAATTTTCTTTCTAATTAGATTATTCCATTTATAAAATAAATTATTTATTTTTTGTATGCCCTCACCTCACCCAATAGGAATCTTGGTGACTAGAAAATGGTAAAAATATTTTAGGTTAAAATTAACTCCAAATTTATGTATGATGACCATTACTATTTTGATGAAAAAATATGCTCCTTATATCATTTATGAATTCATTTAGATAGATTCAATTGAATGATGTGAGGAAGTGTAAACAAATAAAATTCAACAAACCTTGAAGCACATTATCTAGAGGTTCACCTAATCTTGTGAATTTCTAGATGTCTAAGGTTTAAAAGAAATGGTGTTTAAGATTGGTAGCAATATGCATGTATTTTTTCTTTTATTGTCATACCCCTATGAAATGTATTTTCCTTTTTAAATTTAAAGGGTAAAGGATAAAGATGGTATAGAAGATGTACAAAGGACCCATATTTCAAGAAAATAAAGGTAGGTAATATGAGTACTACATGAGCACATAGATCCATGAAAGAAGAATAACTTTTCAAATACAAATTATATCTAAAAGAAGATAATCAACTCATAATAATAATACTTTTTAATTCATCAAGAAGAAGGTATATTTTTTTACAGAAAAAGAGATTGAAATTTGATTAGATAATCATTATTATATTCATTGAAATTTGATTAGATAATCATTATTGTATTCATTGGAACCTTGATCACACTCAAATGTTAGGATTAGGTTTTATTAGTTCCTTGAAACCCTATGCATATTATGTGTCTTAAACACTCTTAAAATAGATAATTGGATTTCTATGAGGTGTTGAGCCATAATATTTTATTATTATATTATCATAATTGGTAAGGAGGTTATAGCTAATAGGTTAATAATGGAAATTATTGTTACCATATTTGAATACAACTATATTTTCTCTATCCCAAGAACTAAGGAATTACATTTGTGAGAGTGGAGAATCATCTCATGACGAGAGTTGTCCACTTGAGTTAGTGACTTTATGTTGGAGCATTAGAGTTGAGAGTGGTGCCTACTAGGTGGTATGAGGTCAAATATCTATTTGTTAGTGGATTTCTATCATAGCTACCAATATTAGTGTATTATGGGAGAATTGGATTTTTCCTTGGATTATGGTTTTGGTGGCTCTTGGTTTTGTGAAAGCCATTTATGGTTTTCCTCTTCTCTTTCTCTATAAATTAGAGGCATGAGATATAGGTTTTATGATGTCTTAAAGGTGAAGTGATGTTATCATGCCAAGTAGTTGTCCAATTAAGGAGTCTGTGTGTATTGTATTATGTAATAATATTTATCTAGTTAATACAAGCTCAAGAATCTCTCTAGTGGTGAATTTTTTCTTAAAAGAGTTTCTACATAAAAAATTTGGTGCTATGTGTTTTAAATGAATTTGTTGATTTCAATTCATTGATACACATTTATTCTAACATATTATTTGATGGTTAATCTCAACTTCAAATTCTTATTATGAAAATCTAAAAAATAAATTTTGCATACTATCTAATGACACTTTGGGATTACAAAGAAACACATATTAATTTAACAAAAAAATAGATTTATTTAATTTAGTTGCACATCACATCAATTGGTTATTCTTACACATCATTTGATTCAACAATCAAAGATAAATTTTATAGTAATTGTTTTCTTTCATTTTTTTCTATTTAGTTAACTTGAAGTTGTAGGGCATGCAATATTTTTTTTAAGTTGAATAATATTTTTTAATAAATATTTAAAGTCAATTATACTAAGAATACAATAATTTTGAAGAGCCTCCACTTTATGTATTGAGTATTTATCAAAAAATAAAAACTATACTCTCTTGACAAGGAATCTCTCTAACACATCATATTTTTCTTAAATAATTTACTTTTACTATACTATTATAAATTTATATTTTTATTATAATTATCTACTTGTATAAAATTTTAACAAAAATAACTAACTAGTTAAGATATAATATCCTAGATCTACTAAAGGGTGTTTTTAGATTTTTTCAAAAATATGTCAAATGTAAGAAACTACGGCAAAAAGATAGGATATTCAAAGTTTGAAAATAATAGATAAATTAGTGCCACATATATTTGAGTTAAATATTTCTATAGTAATTTTGGAAAAAAAAACGTCTCTATTTATATGGTTAGAACTTGAAATTTTCTATACAAATCAGTATTGACTAAATTTATTTTAGTAAAAACATCATAATGCATTTAAGCACTGTGACATTCATTGAAATTCTAACAAAAAATGTTAGGTGAAACTTTTTTCAATAAAAAATGTTTTGACCAAAACCCATAAGTTGCTCTATAATGTGACACATATTTTTTTTTTTCCCATCATCATTAATACCATCAAGAAGCATAACATTATTATTTTTAAAATATTGTAATTTATGTTTTAGATCAAATGAAATCTATGTATGATGACCATTAACATTTTGATGACAAAAATCATGCCCATTATATCATTTAGGAATCCGTCTAGCTAGATCCAATAGAATGACAGGAGGAAGTGCAATCAAATTAAAATTAAACAAACCTTGTAGCACATTATCTTCAGGTTCACCTAATCTTGTGAATTTTTTAGTTGTTTGAGGTTTTAAACAAATGACATTTAAGATTGTAGCAACATTTTTGGTATTAGTTTTCTTTTCTTTTCTTATCATTACCCCTATGAAATGTATTTGACTTTAAATTTTAAGTGTAAAATGGTATATAATATGTACAAAGGACCCATATTTCAAGAAAATAGAGGAAATAAATTTGATTTCTATACTATTTACATGAGCACATATATCCATGGAAGAAGCACAACTATTCAAATATATATTATATCTAAAAGGAGATAGCAAACCCTTAATAAAAATACCTTGTAGCTCATCAAGAAGGTATCCCTTAATAAGATTGGAACCTTGAGCAAACTCAAATGTTAGGATTATGTGTTATTAACCTTACAATTCTATGCATATTGTATGTGTATCCAACACTCTTAGAATAAGTGGATGCCCATGAGGTGTTGAGTCATAATATTTTATTATTATTGCATTAACAAGGAGGTTATAACTATTAGGTCAATAGTGAGAGTTATAGGTTCCATTTTTTAATACAAGTGTACTTTCTCTCTCCTAGGCACTAAGGAGTTACACTTTATGTCTTTGTTAGTGGATTTCTATCTTGGGTGCCATGATTAGTCTATTATGGGAGCATGGAGTTTTTCCTTGGACCATGGATTTGGTGGCTCTTAGTTTTGGAAAACCATTTATGGTTTTCCTCTTCCCTCTCTCTATAACTTGGACGCATGAGATAGAGGTTTAATGATGTCGTAAAGGTGAAGTAATGTTATGATGCTAGTATGTTGTCCAAGGGTGTATTGTACTAGATCTAATAGTATTTATCTGATTAATAAAAGCTCAATGATCTCTTTGGGTGAATTTTTTCTAAAAAAAGTTATCCACATAAATATTAGTGTCATGTGTTTTAAATGAGTTTGTTGATGTGAATTCATTGATACACATTTGTCCTAACATAATTTGCTGATTAATTTCAACTTCACATTCTTTACAACAAAAAACTAAAAAGTAAATTTATGATACTATTTATTATGTCACTTTAGAATTATAAAGTAAAACACACATTTTACCAATAAACAACAAAGTAGGTTTCCATATATTTAGCTACATGTAACATCAACTGACTAATCTCACACATCATTTCATTCAACAGTCAAAGATAAACTTTAACAAAAAAAACAAACATTTATCTACCACTTTTGATGCAAACAAAATAAAAACTATTATTGACCATTTAACCAATAAACCAAATCACCAACTATAATCATGATGTAACACCAAACTGCAAGATCCAAAACCCAAATTGGATCCCTCAATTATTAAGTAATATGGTGAAAAGAATGGGCAGATTAGGCCAGCAGTCCCATGACAGAAAATTGGTAGATAGACCAGACTATTCTGTGGGCCAAGCCCCATCATCCGTCTTAGACTAAAATGAAATGGATCTTTGACCATCTTCTAGCCATTCATACTCCATCTCTATCTTCATTCAATTGACTGAACATTTGGAAGAACTCTGCACTTATTGGTTGGCCATTTGCGGCACCGACTGCGCCGCTCTGAGTTGTTCTATCTCTGTCGTATTCCTTCTGTCAGTTCACGTGTAATGTCAATTTGGTGAGCTGTTGATAGTCACTGCCATTAATATATATGAGGGCAGGATGAAGTCAATAAGAAAACATGCTTTATCTGTCGTTTCTAACATTCAAATCTGAAAATCAAGTTAGTCAATTCTGAAAGTTGACAGAAAATGGAATTTGATACCAAAAAAAAGCATTGTGGATTGAGTTGGGGGACAGTGCTTCTAGAGGGTAAAGATTTCCTGTAAACAGTCGGTATATTTTGTCCATTCTTTGTCCATTCTCAGCCATATAATATCAATATCAAGTATTAAATAAGTTTGATTTGTTCTAGTTTTTTATCAGATGATCTCATGAAGATTACTGAGACTATTTCTTCATGGTTTTGTGAGGTATTGAAAGATTATTCTTATCAAGAATTGGTCATTTTTTAGACTAGTTTTCATAGATATTGTAGGTTTATTGATATGATAGAGATTATTCCAATCAAGATTTAGTCATCTTTTAGACTAGTTTTCATAGATATTGTAGGTTTATTGATATGATAGAGATTATTCCAATCAAGATTTAGTCATCTTTATAAGTAGTTTTCATAGATATTGTAGGTTTACTGATATGATAGAGATGTGTAAGGTATTGAAAGATTATTCTCATCTACACTTAATTGGATTATTCTCATCTAGACTTAGTTGTTTTATGGACTAGTTCAATGGATATTCCATATTTTTATAGAAGTAATAGAGATATTTGAGATATCAAAAGATTGATTGGTTTTTGTATACTTTGTTTTATTCACTTTTTATTTTTATTTTATTTTAAATTTGTTTGGCTTTACAATCCTTATTCTTTATTTTCATTATAATTTTTTTTTTGTTAATGACAAGGGTATCCCCGTAACCCATCTCAGTGCCCAAGGGGCAAGTTGAGGCAAGACTAGCCTCTTGCGGGAGGACCCAACAGCCCGCAAGCCAGTCCCAACCAGAAACCAATGAGGAGCAAACCCATGGCCGAAGCCAACTTTGCTACCCATGCAGAATATTTTCATTATACTTTTATAGTCCTATAAACAAGTTTTTACATTCTTATGATTGACTTTTGTATACTTTGTTTTATGTGCACTTTTCTTTTTCTTTTAAATTTGTTTAGCATTATATTCTTTACTCTTTTTTTCATTATACTTTTATAGTGCTATGAACTTGTTTTTATTTTTATAGACTAGTTCTCATCGATGTTGTAGGTTTACTAATATGATGGAGATATGTAAGGTATTGAAAGATAATTCTCACCAACACTTAGTTGTCTTATGGATTAGTTCTTAAAGATATTGGAGATATTTATAGAAATGATAGAGATATGTGAGATATAAAAAGATATGATTAGTTATAGTGTACTTTATTTTATGTAGACTTTTGATTCTTGTTTTCATTTAAGTTTGCTTGGAATTATATTCCTTACTCTTTATTTTTATTATACTTCTATAGTCCTATAAACTAGTTTTTATTTTTAGCATACATTAATATTATTATCATAATTATCACAAAACTTGATTTTTTTTCATAATATTTCAAAAGAAATATTTTTAATTTTCTCTTGAGTTTCTCTAAGTTAAACAAGGGACACAAAGATGTGGGGATGAGTTTTGATGATGGTAGAGTTTTTCCTAGATTTTAGGGATAATGGGGGGCAAGTACTAAAATACTCTTTAAAATAAAGAATAGAAGTAACTTAAAGTGAAAACAACATCCAATGATCCATTTGATAACTATGATGACTTAAATCATTAAAAAAATTAATAATTATATTTCTTCTTTCTTTTATTTTTTATTTTTCCTTTTTTCCTTGTAGATGTAAATTGTACAAATATAAATAGTTAATGATGAAAACATAAAATAAATATGTAAAAATCTAGAATTATGCATGAACTTGTATAAATATTGCATATGCATCCTTGATTCTTGCATCTATAATTTGACTCAAAAGGAGTGGTCCTAAAATTACAATGGGGTCTTTAAAATATTAGTACTTTGCAAACATAAGACTTGGTGGTGCTAAAAAACATCAAACAAAGCTTTCTAAGCTATGGTACATAAGTGCACTAACTTCCTCCTTATGTCTTGGTCAAACTCCATTGATTGATTTAATAATTTTATAACAAGTTGGAAAACGCACCAAATAGTGTATGTAATAAATGATCAATTTGCAACCTTTCCTATAGCCTCAACCTCAATTTGTGTGGATTTAGTCTCTTCCATTCCCTTCAACAATGCCACCTATATACTCATCTTCACTCAATGCATGTCACACAATGGTATCCTCATGTATTCGTGCATATTCCTTGTGTGTCATTGCACAACAATACTCACATATATATTAGGACCTTGCATATCAATAGAGATTATAGCATTCCATAAGATCATACAAGTGTGACACATGTGTGGAATTCATATCTACATGAAGTACCATAAATGTTCCTAACACATGGTTGCACCCACATGACATGTTCATGTCAAACAACTAGTACAATACATGTTTGAGACATATCATCACCTTGTTCACACAATAGAGTACACACCATATGCGCACAACACCTTAATATATTGTGAACCCCAAATCCCTAAGGCTAAATAGTCTCCTAGATGGTAAGGGTGTCTAAATAGTCTACTAGTGTACAATACATGTTTTTAGATAATTTACTTTTGATTTTTGTTTTCCTTTAAATTTGCTTGGAATTATATTCCTTACTCTTCATTTTCATTATAATTTTATAGTCCTATAAACCAATTTTTATTTTTAGCATACATTAATATTGTTATCATAATTATCACAAAACTTGATGTTTTTTTTTTCATAATACTTTAAAAGAAATATTTTTAGTTCTCTTGAATACTATAAGAGTTTATCTAAGTTAAAAAAGGGACACAAAGATGTGGGGATGAGTTTAGAGGATGGTAGAGTTTTTCCTAAATTTTAGGGATAATGGGGGGCAAGTACTAAAATACTCTTTACAATAAAGAATAGAAGTAACTTAAATTGAAAACGACATCAATGATCCATTTGATAACTATAATGACTTAAATCGTTGAAAAAAATTAATAATATTTCTTCTTTTATTTTTAATTTTCCTTCTTCTTTCTTGTAGAAGTAAATTGTACAAATAAAAATAGCGAATGATGAAAACATAAAAAAAAAATGCAAAATCTAGAATTATGCATGAACTTATATAAATATTGCATCGACATCCTTGATTCTTGCATCTACCATTTGACCCAAAGGGAGTGGTCCTAAAATTATAGTGGGGTCTTTAAAATATTAGTATTTTGTAAACATAAGACTTGGTGGTGCTAAAAACCATCAAAGAAATCTTTCTAAGCTAGGTGCATAAGTGAACTAACTTCCTCCTTATGTCACGATCAAACTCCATTAATTGATTCAATAATTTTATAACAAGTTAGAAAATACACCAAATAGTGTATGTAATAAATGATCCATTTGCAACCTTCCCTATAGCCTCAACCTCAATTTATGTAGATTTATTCTCTTCCATTCCCTTCAACAATACCACCTATACACTCATCTTCACTCAATGTGTATCACACAATGTTATCCTCATGCATTCGTGCATATTCCTTGTGCGTCATTGCACAACAATACTCACATATATATTAGGACATTGCATATGGATAAAGATTATAACATTCCATAAGATCATATAAGTGTGACACATGTGGAATTCATATCTACATGAAGTACCATAAATGTTCCTAATACATGGTTGCACCCATACCACATGTTCATGTCAAACAACTAGTACAATACATGTTTGAGACTTATCATCACCTTGTTCACACAATAGAGTACACACCATATGCACACAACACCTTAACATATTGTGAACCCCAAATCCCTAAGGCTAAATAGTCTCCTAGATGGTAAGGGTGTCAAACCTAGAAAGAGTATCACAAAACCTATCTTTAGGTTGGTCAACTTAGGACCAATTATTCAGGTGGGTAAGACCTCGGTCCTCCTTCACTTTTGGTTCTACAAAACCAAATGTATTTTCCCTAAGGTGTTGAATTAATTATTATTACATGGTTTTAATAATTGCCTCATTGTAAACTATACCCTTTAATACATAGTGCATCCTATATTGGTGTCACAATATACCAATGTGTTAGTTTAACAATCAAGGCCACACATCTTTATACAACAAAAAAAATTCATCAGGAATTAGGCACAATGATATGGATACATCAACCCCTATAGTTGTTACAAACTTATACCTTTAAAGGTTACAAAATATAACAACACAACTAAAATAAATTCATTATATGATTGAATTATTTTAAATATGTTGGGATGATGAGAAGTGGAGCCAATAGAAGACGGGTTCCAATTTTACTAGGGCTACAAAGTCATGAATTCATTCAAAATTGGAAATAATTGAAATCTCAATGTAAACCTTAATGAAGATTTCATTCAAGACCATATTTCTTAGAATGTATAGGTTCTAAACATGCATTAAACAAAATGACTAAATTTGTATAATATTAGGAGATTCTACTTAGTAATTCATATACATACTTGAACATTTATTTCATTATTTGTGAAAAAACACCATGCAAAAGTTTTGTAGGGTTTTGCAATCATCTAGTTGCCAACTAATCACACATACATACAAAAATGAATAGTATTCCAATGTAGATACTCAAACAAGGTTGATTTTATGCTTTAAACTCATTCCTCTAAGATCACAATATATCCATTCCACATTTGAAATGAACCCAAATTATCAAAATATAATAAAAATCTATTTCCCTCTATTTAAATAGAGACCCTAGCTTTATGGAGTTGTTTTTTGTTCCATTCTTCTCCAATTTGATTTTCCTATGCTTGAAAAATTAAATTAAATGTGAATAAAGCTCATGTTTCAATTAGTTCTAGAGTGGGAAGCATGAAAATCTACAAAGCAATCATGCAAACCCTGCACCTCAACAACTGTAGAAGGTTCACATATCATCATGCCATAATTTTCATCATTTTTGTACTTAAAATAAGATCATATCATGCCCTAGTATACCTACAAATCACGATGAACCATCCTTCCATCTACAACACACTTGACAATCAATGGTACTTAGGAAAGGAGAGAGATTAGGTGGGTGAGTAGACGTGAGTAGCTTGGTGAGTAAATACAATGTCACCTTGTTTGATGCTTAAAACCCCTTTTAAAATTATTTTAAAATTATACAGATTACCTTTTTTAGATATTTTACCTTTACACTTTGGCACTTTGAGTTACTATTGGCATTATGGACAAGGTTCAAAACTCAAACTAGCTCCCCAATTAATTCTATATGCTTCCCCTATGGATCCTTGACCTTTTTTTGTATGTCAAACCTTTGTTGAGAAAAAAAAACCTTGCTAGAATTTTGGAGTGCTTATAAATCACCCCAAATCTCCAACAACCAAAACATGGCCCCTCATACTTTTCTTTTTGGTGCTTGGCATCAGTTATCAAACCTACATCAATAACTTGGGTGGTTCTACAACCACCCCCAATCTCCACAAAAACACCTCATCAATTTCTCTTTTAGTATTTCCTCTATTGCATGAACCTTATCCTTATGTGTTTGAAAAGCCTATTGACAAACCTATTTTGGGAGCTTGTGGTTGTTATGGAACCACCACAAAGTTTCAAAAAATACTATGCTCATAACTTTCTTTAAAGGTTATAATAAAATCAATGCTAGGTTCAAACAAGGTTAAGAAAACCTTGTTGAGAGCTAACAAAGGCTTTGAAACCTCCCTACTTCACCGATTCCCACTTTGAAAATCATTTTTTTCATAATAAAAAGTTTCTAAAACCATTGTCAAGCTCCAAAAATGTTAGGAAAACCTTTTTGGCTTTTGAAACAAGTTATATAACCTATTCCAACCACTAAAACATAAAGACTTAATGTTTCTCTATGCAATTTCTTTCAAAGAAATCCACCAGAAGTTGAACTTGGTTTGAAAACCTTAGATGGTTATAAAACCATCTCAAACCTTCACTAAAACTAAGAGAACACATTCATCCCTCATCTTTTAAAAAAATTCCAATTTTTTTTCAATCTCTAACAAAGTTAGGAAAACCTAGTTGACTCCAAACACAAGTTCTAAAACTCATACAAATTACCAACAAATTATTATATGATTTTAACTTAGAAAATGAAGAGTTTAGAAAAGACCCCATCAAGTTTCAACAAGGTTAGGAAAACCTTGTCAACTCCCAACATAATTTTTAGAACCTCCTCATTATACCAATGGCTAATACTCTTCACAAAAAAACCTTATGTAAAATTTTGCTTTAAATAGAGGGTTCTTAGACAATGGAAAAAATATAGATGCAAAAATGAATTCACCCAATAGAATAACATAAGCCATAGAAAAACACAAGATTCTAGACCAAAAAGGAGAAACTCATGAAGTAGTACAAAGTAAAATGGGACACAACAATTTTGGGGTGCCAACATTGGCTTTAATTGGGGACATCTGTCTCTTGTAGGCATAGCAAGAATTTAGATCTTTGAGAGCAACTAAAATTTGACACAATAAGAATTGAGACTGTCTAACACTTCATGATGAAAAATGTGGGTCATGATTGCACAAATGCAACAATATATATAAAACAAAATAACACAAACACAACAAGAAGCAACTTATATTAAATAGGTTCTAAGAACCTTACCCTTGGGAGAAATAGTTCTTGAGATATTGACCATGAAGTGGCAACTCCATGATATCTCCATCAAGAAATTTCCTTGATCACATCCTTTAGCAATTTCATAAGGCCCAACCCATAAGACATCAAATTTTCTATGTATGCCCTTATCCTCTAATCTAGAATTCTACAAAAAGACAAGGTCCCCATCCTAGAACCCTCTCTTGATAGCCTTCTTATCAAAGAGGTAATATATTTTATTCTATATCAACAAGCTTCTCTCATGGGAATCCCTCCTATTTTATTCTAGCTTAATCAACTCATGTATTCTTTTGGAAATGGCACTCTCATCTTCCCATTCAAATTGCTACAATAATTTATACATTGGTAATTCAATATTGATTGGTAACTTTGCCTCAATTTCATTAACAAATTCAAATGGAATCTTACTAGTATCCTTCTTGTAAGTTATTCTATTTTCCCAAAATTAAAATTTTAGTTTATCGTCCCATCTTCTTTTATTAGCATCCAAAATTTTCTTGATGATATTGATGATTCTTTTGTTACTAGATTTAACATGTTTGTTTCATTGTGGATGATAAGGGGATGAATGCATTAACAAGATTACATATTGTAAGAATATATCAACAAAGTCTATAGATCTAAAACATGTTGCATTATCAAGCACAATTTTAGATGGCAAACCAAGCCTAATAAATATTATTTAATAGAAATTTAATCACTACTTTTGAGGTAGCATTTCTTGTAGGGATCACTTCTACCCATTTGGTAAAGTAATTAAAGGGAACTAATAACCACTTTTATCTATTGTTGGTTTATTCTATTATGTCTCCTATAAATTATATATCCCATTCCTAAAATGGAGATTCTGTTGAGATGGTAGTAAAAGGGAGTGCACTTGCAAAATTTATCTTCCTATAAAACCTTTGGAAAGTGTCACATAGTTTCATAAATTTGGATACATCTCTTAATAATGTTGGCCACCAATATGTCCCACTCTCATAATATTATGAGTAGTGGCTTTTTACATGTAATTCTCACCACAATATCCTTGGTGGCATTCCTCAATCACTCTTGTAGATTGCTCCTTGTTTAAACAACTCAAAATTACACCATCAATGTTCATCCACATTTATTGACCTTCAAGAAACACATACCTTTGAGCTTCAAGACTCAATGCTTTTCTTTTCTTATCATTCAGATTAAGTAAACAATTTCAATTTTCTAAATAAAACATAATGTCCTTATACCAAGGATAGTCCATCAACTGGCATGGGACAAAATATTGATCAAATATCACCTAATGAACCTCAATTACGTCCAAATTTTATTTAGCCATTAATTTTGCTAATCCCTAACTCCTAACTAGCTTGGTTTTTTCCACCTCCATATCATACTCCTAGATCTTATTGATCTATTTGCATATTTCCCCTGATGTCTCCTATTGCACAAAAAAAACTCTAATAGTTGTATGTGGCACAAAGGCGGTAATCTTGGCTCATACAAGATATGTTTTGAAATTATTCAACACCTTTAAAATAGAATAGGCATGGTTTTCCATTATGGAATAATTTAACTCAACATCCCATAAGGAATTATTGAAAAAATCTATTGACTCCTCATATCCTTCATCATTACTTTATAGTAAGACAATAGCAATAGTGTAAAATGAGGTAAATGAGAATAATTGGAAATGCCTTAAATAATCTAGGCTTGCCAACACCAATACCTCTTTTTATTGCATCTTTAATTTCTAGAAAGTCAATCACTTCATCTTTTTCCTAGCTTGATGATTTTCCTTTCTTTAGTACTTTTAAATGGCCCCTTTTTTTCCATGAAGTTAAGAACAAACCTCCTAACAAAAATTTTTTGCCCAAAGAATGAATGGATTGCCTTGACTATTTTGAGTTGAGGGATGAGGAAAATTTATTTAACACACTTTGGTCAATCCTTACCTTCTCTTAAACACAATATGCCCAAAAATAACTTTTTATCTCATGCCAAATATATATATTTCTTGGGATTCAAAGAAATCCCATACTCTAAATACCTCTAGAAGATCAAATCCAAGTGTTTTATCATATCAATTGTTGGAGTATGCAATCAGATCATCTTGGTAGACATCAATAAATGCATTTATATGACCAAAAAAATAAACATTCACATATCTTTGAAATGTGGCCCCAACATTCTTTAAAATGAATGGAATTCAAATATATACAAATCTTCCCCATGGCATTGTGAATATTTTCCTATACTACTTGAATTCCCCAGCCATGACCTAATTGTAATCTAAGAATCCATCCATCATGAACATCATCGCAAACCCTATTACCTATTGTAACAAATGGTTCATACTAGGAAATGGATGATTATCCTTGAGGGGCTTAATATTTATATTTCTAAAATATATGCATCACCTAATATCCCCATTATTTTTCCTTACTTGAATAAGGTTGGTGGCTCACTCCAAATTTTTGATTGGTTTAATTATGCCTCCTTTCAACTTCACTAGTTCATTTTACATTTGAGGGGTAAGAGTGAGGTTGATAAGATACTACTTCTATTTAAATGGATTTGTACTAGGATCCAATGAAATTGTATGCTAGAACAAATCCTCCCTACAAGCTTGTAGTTCATCATAAGACCAAGCAAAGAATATTTTGTACCTTTTCAAAAATGCTATCAGTATTTTATTTTATGCTAATTTCAATATTTTCCCAGTTTAGATCATCTCACAATTTGAATCAATTTCTAAGTTTACACCTTTTATATCTCCTTCACTAACAAGCTTACTCCTTATTTTATAGCAATCAACATTTTCAAGAATTCTTTGTAAAGCAACAAGACCACTGGGAATTGTACTTATTTTAAGCTAAATAATCTCATTTCATAAAAGAGTATCCTTACCTTCTTCATCAATTTCCACAATGGGTTGCCAATTAATAAATGGGTTCTCAAAATCATTGATACAATTCAAGAACTCATATATTTGTTGATCATCATTGAATGCCTACAATTTGTAATTTTTTCTAGAATACTAGGCCTAGTAAGAGCTTCAACATCATACTTGTAGTGAGGAGAGGCAAAGGAAGCATCAAATCTTCACAAAAATACAACAAGGTCATCAACTATTACATAATTATCTCTCTCAACCCATTTTATGTTGAAAGCATCAAACACCTTAATTGTATCCCACATAGTATTCATGTACATTCTCAATATTGATTATTTTGTAGAATATATGCCCCTAACTTGAGACACCACGAGTTTTGAATCACCATGCACTCTAATGCATTTTTCCCACATTTGGAGGCCACATTCAAAAAAAGTAGCATAGCTTCATAATTAGCCACATTATTGGTGCATTCAAAGTTCAACCTAAATGTGAACTTATAGTTTTTTTTCCATTTAGGGACACCAATACAACACCTACACCATTACCTTCTCTTGAATATGCACCATCAAAATTCATGTTCCAAGTGCCATGATTTCTTGGATATTGATGCAAGGGAAATAAATCCAAGTCAACTTGCTTCTCAATCTCATCATCATAGTAGCCCATGAAACAATTAGGTTCAACATCGAAGAAACAAATCTCGCTCTTTGTTGCATTGAGATTCTCCACTATTTTTAGCATTTTCTTTTCTATTTGTAACTATAATTAGTTCTCATGCAATGATATAGTAGCATAAGACAAGTCCATCTGAATGATACCACCAATAAAGGCTACCCACTTCTTAGACAACAACATACCCTATTTAGTTGGACAACCAACTGTGATAATTTCCATTGAATTTTTTTCCTAGGGAATGCAACAAGCTGCACTTCAACATCATTAACTACCTCATTTTCATTTACTTCATAAAATTCCATGAAAGAAATTACCATAAGATTTTAAAATTTGGTTGTGTGAATCTGTGAATTTCTATGAATGTTAAATGGATTTTTATGTTGATAATGATTATTAATGATGAAGAGATGCATTTGAAATAAACTAAGTTCCCCTACAATAAAGGATGTATATAAGCCCACAACCAAGGTGATGATCACCTACAAAACAAATTATTTTGTAGTTGATGGAGGTAGTGGTGAAATATTTTGGAAATAATTTATTTATAGATCATTCTATCCTTTTTTCTTTATGTTATCACCAGAAAGAGATATTTGTGGAGGAAAGAAGATATTTGTAATAATAGTGGTTGTGGCTCACAATAAGTTATACCCTGTTGAGCATGTTTTTAGTTATAATAGTCTTCTTTATTATGGAGATTCTTAATGTGATTTTGACACTCTCACCTCCATTAGTTTTCCATTACTATTTAGAATAAGAATGAGTCCTCTTCCTATATTTTTGGGAGAGTTGATAGTTGGTTACATGCTATTTTGAGTCTAAGAATAATGACTCGAGATCCTATGTATATATGTATATGTATATATATACATGTATATATATATGTATATTTATATATATATATGTGTGTGTGTGTGTGTGTATATATACATATATATATGTATATTTATATATATATATATGTGTGTGTGTGTGTGTGTGTATAAATATACATATATATATACATGTATATGTATATATATATGTATATGTATATGTATATAGACATGTATATATATATACATGTATATATACATATACATGTATATATATATACATGTATATATACATATACATGTATATATATATGTATATGTATATATACATGTATATATATATGTATATGTATATATACATGTATATATATATACATATACAAATACATATATATACATATACATATATATATACATGTATATACATGTATATATATACATGTATATATACATGTACATGTATATATATGTATATATATACATGTATATACATGTATATATACATATACATGTATATACATGTATATATATATGTATATACATGTATATATACATGTACATGTACATGTATATATACATGTATATACATGTATATATACATATACATATATATATGTACGTATGTATATATATGTATATGTATATGTGTGTCTATATATATATACGTATATACATATATATATATATGTATGTATGTATGTATGTATGTATGTATGCATGTATATGTTAGATCTTGTGAGAGGTCGAAGATCTAGTATTCTAGTGTTAATAGATTTGGATAGATGTATTTTTCTTGTCAATTTGATACTCTATTCTCATTTTACATGTGCCTTACTTGATGTTATCTTTGACAATTATGGTTGTGCTTTACATGAATTTATCTTTTTCTCTAACCTCTAATTTCTTTCATCATTTGTAAGAAACCAATTGGAGGGGATATAAATTATCATTAGTATTTCTCATGATTTTTTATTGTAGTGATACAATTATGACAACTATGATCATTTTAATGGTATCAAATATATCTGCATTATCATATTTAGACAAAGTATAATCCTACATTTTTAAATCCCTTAATCATGTTATCTACAAAATGATATCCTATTATAAATCTAGAAAAATCCTTTATTGGTGTAAATAGGTGTTTTACCTATCTAGGTCCTATTTACATGTTAAGTCCACTTAGGTCCTAGGAAGGAACCTTTCTAGTTAAGAATTAGTTATCACTTATCTTATCTAGTTGTCTTTTATTTAATGCTTGTTCTAGGTAGTTATGATTTAGTTGTCTCATGTGATAGGATTAAGATAGTGATTGTGATCTTGTCTAATCTTATCCCTCACCTTAATTTTATAAGTAGCCTGGCATCATATGTACATTGTCATATTCATTCTGGCAATCTTGCATCCATAATCATAGCATGATCTTTTTGATCTTGTGGAATTTATTTTTTCTTGCAGTTGATATTGGGGTGTTGAGGAGTTACCATAAACTCCTACATGGTATCAAAGCTTCAGTGATATAGAATTCTTCCCAAATCCGAGGGACCAATCTTGGTGCGAAACCTTTGTTGGGTGTGAGTTGGGGTCTTGAGAACCTCACTATTGAATCTATGGTGTTAGATAAAGTTAGGTTTGGCTTTCATTTAATTAGATTTTGTTATTTTTTACTGATCCAAAAGGGTTTGAAGAAGGGTTTCAATTGCTAGATCTGAGGGGTAGCTAATTTTTTAGAGCACTTTAGGTGAAAACCAACCTCGCCATTACATTCAGAAGGCCCAAGAACGTAAGGATTGACTATCAAATCATCAAAATCTAACACTTTTTACTAGAGCATGAGGTAAAAAAAATTGGTGTATGGTCATACAAATCCATATGGATCTGTACTTGGTCATAAAGTCGTGTCATACGAATCATAGTCCCAGTTGTTGCAGTTTGTAGTTGGGTGAATTTTCAATAGTACCGAAGACACATTCTATGTATGTGTCACACCTACACAAGTGTTACATCAACATCATACTTGGTCTTCTATGTTGTATGGTACTTGTAGGTCGTCAGTTGTCAACTTGACATTGACATATTGTCAACGGTGGCATGTTTATTGAGCAGGTTTAATCATAAAAATATTTGTTTTTAAATTTTTGTTAAGTGTATTTGGTACTTGCATCGACCATCCGCTTATTGTGTTGACCATGTTAGTTTTTATAGTTGTTGACCCTTGGTCACAGGGGGGCCTAAGCCCCTAGGCCAGCCTTAGTGGGTGGGCTAAGCTCTAGGTAGTGTGGCCTTTGGCCCGCCACCCCCCAACCACCTCACCTCAATAATGTTATCGATGGGTGGCAGTGGGTTTTTTAAACCCTTAGATTGACTTGCAGTCACATGGCAGATCACCCGCTAGACCCTAGGGGGATTTATTATTGCACCTAGTTAGTCTACATATGCCCTAATAAGGGCCTTTTTTCAATTTTTCGTAACTTGCAATCCAAGAGGTGAAATGTTTCAAATGAGATATCTTTGCACTTTTGATCTTTGCACTTCATTTTAGTATAGAATGATGTTCTCTATCTTGTTGCTTCATTCAGATTCTAGAGTTAGTGCATAGTGAGAGTGTTCCAATGTTTCTTGGCATCGTTCTTGTGTTACTTTATCATGATTCTGACCTGAGTCCTTGAGTGACTCTAATGTGGTTTCTAGCATGATTATCTTTCCTTCACTTGAATAATTAAGGATTCCAATGTTACTCCACTAGTGTGCCTTTAGTGATTCTATGCAGTGGGTGGTTTATTTCATTGAGGGAGGTTGAATGGTCTCTTCTTTATCTCTCTTATGGGGGATCTTTTTCTTCGAATGGGTTTTTTCCTCTCATTTTTCATGGAGAGAATTAGTGTATTTCATCTCTCTTTTGGGGATGATTTTTTTCCCACTGGGTTTTCTCCTTTTATCCATTTGTGAGAGATTGTATTGCATATGTACATGGGTACCTAACATGGCCTTGTAATTGAGACCCATCCTTGCATCTTTGCATAATAATTGACTCCCTAAGTTGTATTTAAGGGGGAGTATTTGTGTAAATAGGTGTTGTACCTATCTAGGTCCTATTTAGATGTTAAGTCCACTTAGGTCCTAGGAAGGAATCTTTCTAGTTGGCTTTTATTTAATGCTTGTGTCCTAGGTAGTTATGAGTTAGTTGTCTCATGTGATACGATTAAGACACTTGTCACAATATTTTCTAATCCTATCCCTCACCTTTCCTTTATAAGCAAGGCATCATATGTAAAAATTATCATATTCATTCTGGAAATCTTGCATCCACAATCATAACATGATGTTTATGTCATTACTCTCTTGTGAAAGTTATTTTTTCTTGTAGGTGATCCTAGGGTGTTGAGGATTTCACCATAAACTCCTATATTCTTTAGCACCTTATTTGATTTATTAGAGTCCAATCTACTTAATTGGAGTTTTACTACTTCTATAATAGGAACAATCCCTCGCCCTAGTCCTTTTTTATGTAAATATTTTTAGCAAGTAATAATTATGATCATTTTAAAATGTTTGATAAATTCTTTTCATTATTAAATTTTCTTCTATCCTTGCACATTCTCAAAGATGGTGCACTCATAATGATAAGAATACACATGCTCCACACCTATGATTTGCGTACTTTAAATAAATTTGGATAAAATTTCAAATTTGTCACACTTCAAGCCAACTTATTAGCACAAGTGAATTTATGTATTTCCAATTGCAACCGATTTTGTTCAAACATATGGTCCAACTAGAATCATTTTAGCTAAATTGCATATGGGCCACAACATTTCCAAATGGAATTATTCACTAAATACATATGTAGCATCACATTGGGGGCCAATTTATCAAAATAAAATTCAGAAAACTTGATATTACAACTCCTACTGATGTAAATAATATTTTTTTTAAATACCCTTTTACAAATCTATAAGTGTAGTTTTTAAATATATAATTTTTTTAATAGTTTAATTATATTTGTATTTGTATTTTTTATTTCTTTGTGTAATACTATATATAAAATTTTCACAAAAGCAATCTATTTGAGACTACAATCTCTCATTCCTAAAATTGTTTCTCCTGAATAAGGAGGCTTTGTACCTAGAAGAGAGACTCAAGAAGGGGCAATAATAGCACATGAAGTATTGCATTTAATAACCACATCAAGACTTCCAACATTTATTGTTAAACTAGATATGTTGAAGGCTTATGATAAAGTAAATTGGGAATTCTTGAATTTGGTCCTATTAAAATTTGGTTTTTCTTCACAATGGCGGAAATGGGTAAGGTCATGTCTTTCTGGGGCCAAATTTTTCTGTAATAATAAATGGGAGTTCAGTGGCGTTTTTCAGTTCTACCCAAGGTGTTCGACAGGGTGACCCTCTTTCTCCATTCCTATTCATAATTATGGCAGAGGCATTAAGCAAATTTATTACATTCAAGCATACTCAAAATCAATGGCAAGGTGTAAAAATTCCAAACTCCCCAATTTCAGTAACCCATAATCTTTTTGTGGATGATAGGTCGTATTGTTTAATAAATCTTCAGTCAAGGAAGCACAACAGGTAAAGGAAGTATTAGATAAATATTCAGTAGCTTCTCGTCAGAAGATAAATGCAGCTAAATCCAAAGTTTATATTTTCAACACATCTGAAGTTTTGAAAAGGAAAATTGTTGGGATATTAGGATTTCAAGAGGCAGAAATGCCTTGTTCCTATCTGGGTATCCCCTTTTTTAAAGGACTAAATAAAGCCTTTTATTGGCATAAGCTTATAGATAGATTAAAATATAGAATTCTTGCATGGAAAGCTAGGTGGTTATCATTAGCAGGCAAGATTCTTTTGATAAAATCAATTTTATCATCTATCCCTAATTATTTCTTATAAGTCCTTAAATCCCTCACCTTTGTTATTTTGGAAGTTGAAAAGATAATAAGAGCCTTCTTATGGAAAGGCAATATTGATGAAAAGAAAAGATCCCATTAATTTCCTTAGAAGGATTGACAAAAGGAAAAAAGCAAGGTGGGGCAGAGGTTCATAATCTCAATTGGAGAAATAAAGCTTTTGGGGAAAAACTTGTATGGAAGATGTACACATGTCCGAAGGATAAATGGGTGAAAATTTTGCAAGAAAAATATTTGGATAGTGACAATCCACTCATAATTTTTACGATGGATGACCCTCCAAAGGGTTCAGCAATTTGGAACTTTATTATAAACATCAAAAATCTTATAACAGAGCATTCTTCTTGGGAAGTAAATGATGGAAGAAGTGTCAAATTTTGGAAAGATTCATGGTTAGGAAAACCTCCTTTGGCCTTTAACCAGGCTTTGCATGAAACAAAAGAAATTTTATCCCAAGCCTGGGGGGGAAATTTGTTAGATTATGTTTAGTCCTCACATCCAATATCAGGAAAGGTTATTTGGAAGTCTCCACCAAATTCACTGTTAAATAATCAACAAGTTGCATTATTTAATAATGCAGTGAAAGATAAAATAGTTTATTTATCTTCAAAATCTGACAGAATAATATGGTCAGCATCGAAAGATGGCTCATATTCAGTTAAGGATGGCTATGCAGTCTTAGAAAACTCAAACTACTCAACTGAACCTCAACGTGCTTATAATTTTTGTTGGAATAATAAAGTCCTTCCAAAGGCTGGTAGTTTTGCATGGCTTGCATTACAGAAAAGAATTTTAACAAGTGATCATCTAGTTAAACTGAGAATTGTTGATCCTTTCAATTGCCCCTTATGTGATTTGGAATCTGAAACAATAGATCATTTGTTTGTTCAATGTGTAGTGGCTAATCAATGTTGGAATTTTATCCAAAGTAGACTTCAAATTTATTTCCCTTTGTCAAACACAATTTGGGAGCTATTCCAAACTTGGTCGGTTTTATTCAGATCCTCTTTTTTTGCATGCATATGGATCATCATTCCTACTCTTGTGATTTGGAATATTTGGTGGGAACGAAATATGAGGGTTTTCAGAAAGATCAAATCACCAATTGAAGTGCTAATGTTAAAAATAGACAAATTTATTTCAAAGGGAGTTAATACTTGTGTTCAAAGGGATAATTTTATAAACTCTACATTTACAAATTGGGACAGTTTAATTCTATCAAATTGGAAATTCATTAAACTACCATTTGATGGTAGTCTTTTTAAAAAGGATATTACAAAAGTAAATAGAGAGTCGGTTACTTGGTTTCCTCCACAAAAGGGTTTTGTGAAATTAAATTTCGATGGAGCCTCTAAAGGCAATCCAGGGAATTCAGGTGTGGGGGTATGTTTTAGAAATGATGTAGGGGAAGTACTAGCAGCATATGCTTTTCACTTGTCTAATGCTACAAATAACTGTGTTGAAGCACAAGCATTACTTGGTTTGGAATTGGCAATTCAGGGGGGCTTTTCAAAACTGCATATTGAAGGTGATTCTCTGATTATTATCAATGCACTCAAGACGAGGAGAATACAAAACTGGAATCTTCACTATGTGCTTAACAAAGTCTGGTTTTTATTTGACAAATTAGAAAGGTCAATAATTACACATACATACAGTGAAGGTAATAAAGTGGAAGATTATTTAGTAGTGATGGGTAGTGAACAAAATGATCTAAAGGACTCAAATGTTCAGATCGACATAAAGGCATTCCCAAATCTGATGGAATTAGTTATTCAAGATAAGCAAGGCATCAAAAATTAGAGTAAGATTGGTCTTATTTAAATATTTATTTTGATTAGCTTGCATCCTCTTGGTCGTCATGTTATTGCATCATCACTTATATGATCGTGGTACTACTGATGTTTTTGTGATAAGCTTGCAAGATTTTGTATTGATTCTCTTTTTCATGCCATACGATGGCATGTGTGGCTTCAGGTGTCGTGGCTTAATAAGGCACATGCAGTACCTATATACACATTCGATAAGAAAGTTTGCAATCGGCTAAGGCATCTCATTCGAATTTCTATGCAAACTTTGTAAGAATGTATAAATGAGGTGGCACATTGGGCATCCAGTAAGGATATTGTGGTCTGAAGATATCAAAATTAACAACATTAGAGGCATTGCTAAATTTATCTGCCAAAAGAATTGAAAATTTATAATGGTATTTCACTACTAATTAAATTGAAAGGAATTGTTTCCAAAGCCATTGGTGGCATAGTTGGTACATTGTTGGTACTATAATCTAAAAAGCCGATAATCAAAATGTATCTTTGGATATCCTTCACCCGTGCTATCCTTACTGGGTGTATTATCCAATGTTTCCATCATGCGAATAAGCATGAGGAAATGGTTATAAATTGTTTTCCTTGTTCCTTTGCTTCATACAGTTCGTGTTTCTTAGAGTTTATCATTCTGGAGGCTTAGGGAGTATGGAACTAACAAAGTTTAAAGTCCGTAATTACAGAGTTCCCATTAAGGTAAAATCATGGGAGGAACTGTTCTCTGCTTGCATTGAAAAGGAGGAGTTGCAAAAGGTATTCAAAGTTAAGTGTAAATCTGTTTTAAATTGCATCAAATCTATCATTGGAGAGGATATTTTACACACAGAGCTGCAAAGGTTAATTTTCCTTGCTAATTTGCTCTCTATTTTCTTATCAAATATATTGAACTTGGTCCAAAACTTTGATACTCTATTTATTATAGCTAACAAGTTTGTTGGTAGTGCATATTTGGAAGATGATGCTCTATTAAACAGTGTATGATAGTATGATTTCACCTTGGGTGATGGTTTGATTGGTGGTTTATTTCCAAGGCACCTCATGTATCACAAAAGGAGGTATGCAAAGATTTTTTGAGGCATGTTATTATCTACAATGCATGACACATCTGTGCACCTATATCAAGCTCTTAACAAGTATAAGTATGATATCTCTATGGAGGAGATTGATGATTTTAAAAGAAAATATCATGCAATTTCTTTTTTTGAGAAGCCATGTTTGTATTCATGACTTGCAAATTCCAGCCACTTCACAAGCAAGTAAAAGGAAGTTTTGTTACCGTTATGTACCTAATATTAACAAAGCAATCCCATCTTATGATCGTCATCATAAGGGAAAATATGTGGAATCAGAGGAAAGTTCGGTTAATGGCCTTCAAAGAGTTGATAGCAAATCTGCATCTTTTTAAGTTTGGTCTTGTTTCAGTCCACCACTCTCCATGAGAAATAAATTTCTAGGTAATGAATAGGGATGGAGGTATATGCAGTATGTACATTCTGATAGGGTATTTTGGGAATCAAATGGGAATGATCAAATGTAGTGTCAAAGTCAATTATTTTGTTCAGTTGTATTGGGAAAGAAATAGTTTTTTGTAAAAGTAACAACCATACTGGTCTTTATGTCAAATTGTACAAACAATTACTCAGACCACAACTGGGGGTTTTCTTGCTTGTTCTTTCCCACCAGTATGTCCACCTAAACCAACAATATGTAAATATTTATTAATATATATAAAATATAAGTGGTTTACCACTTTTGATTAAAAAAAAAATACTTAATTTTATTTTTAAAAATAAAATAAATATGATGCACTGAAGAAGAGATTTCATGTCAAGATGATATATTTTTTCTACTTTAGATAAATAGTTAAGACAAAAGGTGATGTCCCATTAAAATAGTTATGTTTTCAATACACAAATTTTAATATTTATTTATAATTATATTTATCAAAATAAAGATAAATTATTCCATGCACTAAAGTTTCAATTTATAAATATAGAACAAAATTAAAGGAAAAAATAAAATTTACTATATAAAGAGCAATGTCCCACTTAACCTCATTTTTTAATATGTTATCAACAACTAAATTATAGTGTCAATTTTACAAAAAGCTACATTCAAATAATTATTTTATTTTTGTTAAAATATTAAAAGAATACAGTTAAAATATATATATTTCATTAATTTACAACCATTTTAAAATGCAAAACATATGTCACTTTCTAGTGATTTAAGTTAGAAATTTAGATCAATATTGGTCATTTTTTTTTGTAAAAGTGTGACATAACTTTAAATTTTCAACCATTTGAACCTTTTGAGTGTCTAAAAAGTATTTAATTTTCATATTGGCTTTTTAATTTTATTTTGACATGTATTCTCATGGTACATCACATGTAAGTCAAATGTGGGGCAAAATATAATGGTGAAAATTACATACCCACATGTGTTTTTCCCTCATGTTTGGGCCCACATTGACTAGGTTGCCTTTTATGCATTGACTAATGTGCAATATGGCATATTTCAAGTGTTTGTAATATACATACATACACACACACACAGATATATATGTATATAGAATCTTATCCTCGTCACCAATCATCTTAATATCTAGATTTGATCTTGATGTCTAGTCATGTTTATTCTTCTTGTTTAGACCTATGGGCATGGAACTAATCCGTGTTAGTTCTAAATTCATGGATTTGAACCTTGAACCTTAAAACTTGAATTTCAAGTAATTTGGGCTCATGTGTCCTCTTACTAGTCACTATAAGCTAACTAAAGTGCAGCTTATTTTAAAATACATACTAGCATGGTGTATATAAAGACTAACCCTACTTCAAAAGCTTAAGATAAGATCTAAGGCTTGAGCACATCTAGAATTCAATTGAAAATAGATATAATAAATTATATTAGTATTGCATCATCATAATATGATCATATTACATGTTTTCTTATTATTCTCAACCCCTCATCATTAAATTGATCCATCTAGGGATTGATTGAGGAGAACACGACCCTTTCAATTCAACAAATCTCTAAAAATGCTTATAAGCATAGTCAATCCTTATGAATATTCAGAGCATAGATACATATGAAAATAATTTTCAAACAACAAACTTGTGTTAAATCAAAATTTTGAGTTACAAGTTTAAATCTACACATCAAGTTTAGGGTCGCACACATAGAAGTGAACTCATACAATACACAACTAGATTCAAGGATCAATGGTAGTAATTAATTTGATATGATTTCCATGTTTACTTTTAGATTATAATAACAACAAAGGATAGATTGTAATGACATGAGTATGTTTACAAAATTTCTTTAACTCAAATTTGATAATTGTCAAAATAGTCTCTCTCTATCTATAGTTAAAACTATATCTTTTACATCATATTTTATTTTTCACTTGTAAATAATAGCACTAATTTAATTTTAGTTATTTCATATAATAAAAATAATTTATATATAAATTAGTAATTAATTATAATTATATTATATTAATATTTATTCATTTACTTAGAATATATATTAATTTTATTTATTAGTCCTAATTCGTATATTTAAACTATTATCAATGAATTATAGTTTTGGGGACTATATTCTTTATATTGAAAAGAAAAATATTACAAAAATATATTTTTGGATGAGCAATAGTCTCATCTTCTTTATAAGTATATACCATGTCCTACTACATGTTGATCCAGAGAGCTCAAATATTATGGAATGCCTTATATGAATTATTAATACATGTACTTTTTTTGAACAAAAAAGTTTTGAGTAGTGTTATTATTGTGCTATAATGGCCCACTTTCATCCTCAACAAACTCCTTAGTCCATGCATAATATCAACATTCCATGGAACTCACAATCCCAAACATGAGTTTAAGGAGCTTCATTGTTTTGTTGTCTTCTCTACATGCTATTACTCATTTCATGTAGATGTTTCAATGATGAACAACCATCATGACTTTGTTATGACTTAAGAGACTGGGAACAAATAAAACCCGGTCAACTTCGAATTAGATTATTAGAATGTAGGTAAAAGGAAAAGACATTATAATATCTTTAATTTTGAATATAATATCGACCTATCTTGCTCTGCATTATTGTATTCACTATTATCCAACTCAAGATAATCAACATTTATTTATAAGTTATGGATGTTGAACTGTTAGCTTCTGTTCAAGGAATGGATTAATATTCCTTTCAGTTATTTATCAAAGATTGTGTGAATGGAAATGCAATAGGAATTTATAAGTAGTATGATAAGTGTTGTTCTTTAAAAATGATGTAGAATCATATATCAAATTCAATACCATGGAATACAATATAAAATATAAAATATCACAATTTCATGGAATACAATATAAAATATCATCAACTACAGTTTGGAATATGATTCAGGAAGTGCAATATAAAATAAAATATCATGAAGTGTAATGATTCACAATTTCATAGAATACAATATAAAAAATCATCAATTACAGTTTGGAACAATGGAAACTGATTCATGAAGTGCAATATAAATACCTAAAAGCTGGTAATTCACTTCCATTTCCCAAATGGAGTCAGGGTCCTGAAACTAACGTTCATCTTGAGATAAAGTAAAAGAGTCGTCTCGATTCTTATTCTACTCTTCATTTTCTTCGGCCTGCATCTCAAATTCAACATCCATTGTGTCACTATCATTTGTCCCACTGCCACTACTAGTGCCACCAATACTAGCGTTTGGAATTGGAGTGTTGCACAACTCGGTCCCTCTTCTTTCACATGTGGACCTCCAGATTGTGAGTGCCCTTTCAAAAGGAATTTTTTTGACATTATACACAGTTCTTTCATCTTCAAGCAATTTTCCAAATTCTTGTCTAGTTTGTTTCTTAACTTTGATTTTGAAAACGCCAATGAACTAAAAACTCTCTCATCCTCCACTGCCCCCAATATCATTGTTTGACATAAATCAACAAGTTTGAAATATTTTGATAGCGTACCACACAATATTTCACTCTGACCTAAATTTGTCCAAACCTTTGTTATTGATCTCGGTTCAAAGGCCTTCTCCATGCCCATGGAATCATACTGGTCCCTCATAACTACTGCAAAATTCGTACATTGTTGTCTAAGCTTATCTTTATTTAAAATTCCTTTTATTGTCTACTCATTGTATGTTACACTTTTTGAAAATTATTCGATCAAGATATTTACTTTCTTATGAAAATATTTTGGGCTATCTCAGTTTACCCAAAATTGAGGATACACAATACCCATGGCTTCAAGTATTTCATGTTGAGGGAATCTTTCATGAATCTTTGAGGAAAGATATTTTGCAATTTCCTTCAAATTATCACTAATACATTTAACAATGTCGTTAAAATCTTCCTCTTTAACAGGTACTTCTTTGCTAGAGCACATGCCTATCTTACAATGGTACATTGGTATCTCATATCCACATACACAGATACATAAGTTCCCACTTGTATTAAATTATAAATAATTATCAGGATTATTCAAATCAATAATTTTCTACCATGTGAAATAATTTTGGCTTTCTTGTGTTAGATCTAGATATAGATGATCAAGGGTCAAGCATGTATGTTTACGTAGTTTGGCATATTCATAAATATACATAGTTATGTCTTGGGCTTTCTTCACAAGATTGTTCATTTCATCCAGCATGGGGAGAAGACCTGCTAAAATCAATAGTTTCTCTATATCGCTTAACCTATATAAGAGGTCAGGAGCTTTGTCTATTATTTTTTGATGCTTGTACATTACTCCAATCAAGGATTGATATTCTAAAAGAACTTGTTGTGTTGGTCCATGTAGAGAGATCCATCTAGTATCGACATCCTTAAGAAGCTTGTTTCCTGCTCTTATTCCCTTAGAATTTTTTTGAAATTCCACAAAACGTTTGGGACTTCGACATAAGTATGCATAGAGCTCACGGACTAGATTTTCAACTTTTGATACTATAGGAAACTTTCTTACAATTTTGAATGCTAAATTCATTATGTGGGCCATGCAGTGAATGCCAAGCATGTATGGTGCACAAGTGGTTTGTAACTTTATCCAAACACCGCTCCTTTGACCTTGCATCACTATAGCTCCATTAGTTCCTACACACACCAAATTTTTGGCAATTGTCAACTCATCCATACCTAGAATTTCATTCAAAGATTTCTTGACTAGTTCAAATAGATTTTATGATGTTGAACTATCCTTCATTTTATGAACACAGAGAAGATGAGCTTGGCAGACATGTTTTATAGTATACAAATGCATACAGACCCAAGAAGTATTGTCTACCATAGTAGCTTCATCTAAAGATAATGCAATGAAGTTTGAATCTTGTACTTTGTCCTTTAAATCTTGCTTTTCCACTGCAACAGGATTGTTTGCCAATTCCCATCCAGCGCTTACTGACCAATGTGAGAAAAGGAAAGTGAGGAACACCCAAAAAAGATAATAAATTACAATATTTTGGGTAGTCTGTCATAGGATGCCCTCTGGACAAAATATGAAAAATAACACTCATTTGAACAGTTTTTGACATATTTGCTCATTTCGTTGCTTTTCCAAATTGAGACTCAAGTGTACCTTGACATGCAACAAGATTCAAAATTCTTTGGTTATGCTCTTCATATTCCATGACATACTTAACATAAAGACATTCTTCCTTTGATTTCCATCATACGATTGATTGTTCCTTTCCGTCTATGATTTGTTTTTCATAAAATTTACTGATATGCTTTTCTATAGTGTCAAGCTTTAGCTACAACTTCTTGTCTCTTTTACATTTCCAAATACAAATCGTACACATGCATTATGTTGCACTTTCAACATCGTTTTCTTTCCCCACTAGTACAATGAATGGGTACTTTGACAACCAAGCAAGTTGAAAATTCCTTGTCATTTCCTACTCACGCCCCATTTTTTATTTTCATTTTCTTTTCTTGCTACCAACATCATCCTGATCCAAGTCAATTATATCATTTTGGCTAACCAGGGTATCCCTTGGAACATCTTCTGCAGTATTTCCATCCTCATTTGATATATTTAACTCAATGATAATCTCACCTTGACCTTCAGGTGGCAGTGAGGTATTTGCCTTCTTCATTAATATTTGGTGGAAGATTTGATGATGTAGCTCCATCTTGATCTAATGGACCAGAAGCATTGCCAATTCCAAAGTAAGACTATATGGTACCTCTATGTTATGGGCGTTTTGATGGCCTCCTAGTCCCTTCACCACCTTGAGAAGTCTTACCCTTGTTGCTCGACATATTGATCTCTCACTTCGAATAAAAGCTAGAAAAAATGTCTTCTTGTTCAAGAAGGACAGAGAATATAGACCCCATTCCCTACTCAATATCATCTTTAAGATTGAAACAAGAATGGAAAAGAGATAAAGAAATCTTATAACATTATGAAGAAATGATCACTCACCTAAGTTAAGTTTACGTTTTCAGCTTTCACTGACTTTTGAATCGAGAACTGGCCAAAATGTGTAAGAATAAATGACAGTTTCGATTGTATTTATATCAATCCATATTTTGTGAATTCCGCAAGATTTTTAAATGGTATATTAAAAAATTGGCAAATCTCGCGTACTTATACAATGATACCTTGTAATTTTCAAGGTGATTATGGCCCTACGATTAGCATGGAGGTCTCACGACAATTGGCGAAATGTGTCCTCAAATGTAATTATTTTTTAATGTTATTGGCAAAGTAGATCCTCATAAGCAACTATTTATAAATTTTAATTGGTGAAGCGGGTCTTCACAAGCAACTATTTATAAATTTTAATTGATGAAATGGATCTTAATACAATGTTGTTTTAATAGTATTGGCGAATATGTAGGTGTTTTATTACATGCTTTTGGGATTCCGGGTGAAAATATTAATCGGTCCATTTGAAATGTGTAGTTTTTTATGGCGAATTTGTTGCTTAAATATTCCTAAAAAAAATCGTTGGCGAATGGACTTGCATTGGACCGATAATTTTGTAAAATCCAGGCAATTTGGACACCTTGTTGGGTGCGATTAATTCACCAATTTTGACTTGAACGATTTCTAAAATTCACCAATTGGAAAAGATTCGCCACTAAATTTTTCTCTAGTTTATACTTGTGGGTGCATGGAATTGATTCGTGTTAATTCTAAATTCATGGATTTGAAACTTAAACCTTAAAACTTGAATTTCAAGTAATTTGGGCTCATGCTTCCTCTTACTAGTTACTATAAGCTAACTAAAGTGCAACTTATTTCAAATTACATACTAGTGTGGTGTATATAAAGACTCCCTAATTCAAAAGCTTAAGATAGGATCTAAAGATTGAGCACATCTAGAATTCAATTGCAAATGGATATAATAAATTATATTATTATTACATTATCATAATAGGATGATATTACATGTTTTCTTATTATTTTCAACCCATCATCATTAAATTGACCCATCTAGGGATTGATTAAGGAGAACATGACCCTTGTAATTCAACAAATCTCAAAAAATGTTTATAAACATAGTCAATCCTTATGAATATTGAAAGCATAGATACATATGAAAATAATTTTCAAACAAACTTTTGTCAAATCAAAATTTTGAGTTACAAGTTTAAATCTACACATTAGGTTTAGGGTTGCACAAATAGATGTGAACTCATACAATACACAAATAGATTTGGGGATCAATTATAGTCATCTAAAATATTCTAAAATTATAGCATCATGGTGAATGGGTTCTTAGAACATTAGCACAATGATGTCTTCATCATATTTAGAGATAAATGTCCATGTATTTAATTTGATATAATTTCCACGTTTACTTTTAGATTATAATAATAATAAAGAATAGATTGTAATGATAGTTGTCGAAATAGTCTCTCTAGATCTATAGTTAAAATTATATCTTTTACATCATATTTTATTCTTTACTTGTAAATAATAGTATTAATTTTTTAATTCGTGTAAATAATAATAATAATTTAATTATAGTTATTTCATATAATAAAAATAATTTATATATAAATTAGTAATTAATTATAATTATATTATATTAATATTTATTCATTTATTTAAAATATATATACTAATTTTATTTATCAATCCTAATTTGTATATTTAAACTATTATTTTTATCAAAGAATTATGGTTTTGGGAACCGCATTCTTTATATTAAAAAGGAAAATATTATAAAATTGTTTTTTTGGATGAGAAATAGTCTCATCTTCTTTATAAGTATATATCATGTCCTACTACATGTTGACCTAGGGAGCTCAAATATTATGAAATACCTTATATGAAATAGTAATGTACTTTTTTTGAACAAAAAAGTTTTGAGTAGTGTTATTACTGTGTTATAATGGCCCACCTTCGTCCTCAACAAACTCCTCAATCCATGCAAGATATCAACATTCCATGGAAGTCATGATCCCAAACATGAGTTTAAGGAGCTCAATTGCTTTGTTGTCTTCTCTATATGCTATTACTCATTTCATGTAGATGTTTCAATGATGAACAACCTATTGGAAAATAGTCAGCACTCCCCTCAAGATTCGTGACATGGACTAACCGCCTCCCGTGGATTCGCTAACTCTAGCGATTGTATCGGGCATTAACAGGTCGACCTTTTGGTGCAACAACAATCGTGGGGCCAACAATTGGTATCAGAGCCAAAAGTGTCAGATTTGAATCCCCTCAGCTTGCATTGAGGGGGAGATTGTTGGAAAATTGTCAGCGCTCCCCTTGGGATTCGTGACATGGACTAACCGCCTCCCGTGGACCCATTAACTCTGGCGGTTGTATCAGGATTAATAGATCGACCTTTTGGTGCAACGGCAATCATGGGGCCAACACAACCATCATGGCCTTGTAACCTATTCTATATGTAAGAACATATGACCATTTATTAGATGGAACCCAACTCCAATCACCAATTCTTATAGAATCAAATCTAATCTACCTAGAAGATCCTTCTTAATTGGTTGAGAGGTCATTATTATGAGTCTCTTTTTCCTCTTCTAAATCTAATAGCACTCTCATGAACATTGGTGTCACATCTATATTTACTCTATACCTATAGCCAACCAGTAAGAATTTGCCACCCAACAACCATTAAATGGTGATGATAGTGATCTCAATTTTTAGTTTAAATATTTTCTTAAGTCTCAACTTTGAAATCCCCCCAAGGAATGTCATTTGGTAGTAGGAAGAGACAAGGACAATGTTGTTTTTCATACTTAAATAAAGCAGAGGGAAAAAGAAAAAATGAGAACATCTTGAACAAAGATTTTATGGGTTGATTGTTTTTATAAAACTTTGCATATGTCTACATGCATCACTTGCAATTATTCCCCTATCTTTCACCTCTCTAAAACATTATTTCCCCTCTTCATTCTTACTATGGTAACTACCATTATATGTAACAATAAATGCTTGGATGCCTTGTCATTATTGATTATCTCTACATCCACCTCCAAATGATTGTTCTAAAAAAAATTTATAAATCCTTCCCATGAAACCTCCAAATGATTGTTCTAAAAAACAATTATAAATCCTTCCCATGAATATACATTAGAGCTTATGATGCACTTTGATTCTTTATCAATTATGTAGTTAGCTAGGAAGTTTGTGTTGCAACTGGCTTCTCTATAAACATGTTGTATTAAATAGCCTAAAATGTATCTAAGATTGGCTAGATGATCTATAGTATGCTTGTCAACTTCCAATTAGACAATCCTTTTTTCCTCATTGCATTAACATAACTTGCAAATGCCTTTAGTTACTTGAATCTAACTAATGCCAAATTGGTTGCATACATACAGTCCAAACATAAGGGCTTGGGTTTCTACCTCATTGTTTAATCCATTCACTAATTGTTTTAATGCTATACAACGTAATTTTCCTTGTTCTTTCCACACAATGTAACCTCTTGCTAATTTTCTCAGGTTATCAATACTACATCAAATTTTAATTTTTCCCATTCGAGTTAGACATAATCCTTACATACTTCACAATTCGACTACTCTTAACTCACATGATGCAAGGACTTCCCAATGCCATACTTTTGACTCGGTTGTCCATTTGGGCTGAAATTTTACATGGAGAAGCATCTCAAGAGTTCTAGAAGATGTCAATAGAATCTATTTGATTGGATCAAATCTCAACACATTTCTAGGGCCAAATTCCTTCATCTAAGGCCTCAAAATGGGCTTTTAGTGTTTTTTTTTGGGTTTTCCTAGTTTTTAATTTTCTAAGTATTTTTTTTCATTTATGCATGTAATCTACATAGCGAGTTGACGAATAGAGTCACTCGAATTAGCTTTCAATAATTAGCAAGTTTTGTAGTCATCCTTGAATAGATATATACATTACCAAAAAATGGCAAATTTCGAATCTTGTAAAAATATGTCAAAAAGGATAATTGCAAATGGTAGTTGAAATAAGAGTTTTTCTCATTGTAGGAGTAGGATGAATGCAGAGGAATAAAAGATAATCCAAATTCTCGTATTTTTTGTATTTTGTTACTTATGTTGATGAACATATTACATTAAATTGACTACATCATCACCAAACCCATAAACAATCAATATACTTAAATTAATTTTTAATTACTTTAATTAAAAGGTGGTGGTTTCCATTAGACCTCTATAAAGATTTTGAATTTAATTTGGGGACTATATGCACTAAGAACATAACGACAAGGAACACTAGAAATGCATCATACTTTTAAAAAATAATTTCATGGGGACCATAGTAGTACAAAGTGACTCCATCTTCCCTCCAAGTGGCAATGGAAAAGATAAGTGTGGAGAGCATGGGGACATTTTGTCTAAAGTTGATAAAATGGGAATATTTGTCCAATTAGTGGGGCACCCCTACAAAAGTGTCCTTATCGTACTAGACGACAAAACCCAAAACTATCTTTGACCACCACCGTATAAAGCAATGTACCCCATTTTCATTGGCTCGTTTGATCAAATAACATGGGCCCTACTCATATGCCACGTCATCTCGACCTTTGTGACAGTACATGTTTTCTTTTATTCGCGTGGCGACAAAGCAGACGTCCACGTCACCACCAGATTGCGTGGTACGCATGCGCCGCGCATTATTATAGCAAAGCATCGGTAATTCAGGTTGCGGGCCCCACACAAAGAATTTTAACTTCTTTATCTTTTGCCCGTCAAATTTAATCCAGTGAAATATAAGTGCCTGTGAAATCATTGAAATTATTATTACCCGTCAATTCCAATTTAAAAAGAATTGTATATATGTAGTACACGGTCATTGTCGTCCAGTACTGTCCACAGCCTGTCAATTTTAGTGCCGGCTGTGGGACATCTATCAGTTTTAACTTTTTCCTTTCAAAAAGTTATTAAGTGATAGTTGATTTTGGGCCACTCTATTAATCAAAATTTAATTAGAGTGAGAATTTTTAAATATTTTTCAATTTATTTTTTAAGATTGGGATTCATTTGCTAATGGGTTTATTATTCTTGTTTGAAATTAAAATTTGATGGTTGGTTAATGGGCCCTTGGTCTGTTGGTGAAGTTAAAAGGTTCGGAATGAGCCCACTAGGGATCAAGTCTTGTTGAGTGCAAAGCTCCAACGCCTAAAAAAGGGATGAGGCTGGGATTGTGCCCCAAGGGGATTTTGGCATAATGGATACCCCTCAGTCCTTGACTCTAAGCTAAAGGGGAGCCCCTTGGGGGTATCTCCAAACAAAAAACATAAAATAAAATTTGATGGTTGATCTTTGTGTTAAACATTTTTAATGATGGGTTGTTCATTTGAAGTTATCTTTAAAATTAAGTGTAGTCATACAAACATATCCATATTTGAAAACTTGATATTGTTGTTATTAGTTTTTTTTACCTTGCATGAAATTTAAGTTGTGGTTCTATTCCACCCACCTTTAAAAAAAATATGATTTACACTAGTATAGATATCTTAAATACATCTATCTAATAGACACTAAGAGAAATATAGAGTCATGCTTAGGGCATACAATAATTCATGGCGAACATTTCTTCATTGAGACTTTCATCCTTCACTAGTTGATTGAGGAGCCTTCATGTCATCTTTGCTTGAGGATCTAATAACAAGCACAAGGTTAGGACCACACATTAACATATTTAGAAAAAAATGGGATTTTCTCCCTAGAAATTGAGGAATCATTAGCTCGTACTATTAGATTATTCTCTTCATATTTTTTTTGGAGATCAAGTGTCATATAGATTAATTGCTAGAGTTTAGAACTCTAGACGCTTCTCTCAAAATTCAAGTCTTTAAAAATAACTTAGGTTAAAATAATAACTTTAAAATATTTATATATTATAAATTAATTTTTAGAAATAATCTTCAAAATTATATTATTATTTTTATAAATTAGTTCTTGCAAATTCTACAATTTGTGAGAATTGATAGGTTCTATAAGACAAGGCAAATTTGTAATCTCATGCAAGAAAATCAATGTCCATAATGTGAACCATGTTCCACCCACTTGTTCTCCACTTTTTGCATATAGAATCTACCATTAATGTTGCATGTGACAAGATAAGTCTTTGATTGTAAAATAAAAGAGGGGCCCTAGTCAAATATTATATTTTTTATTTAAGATAGATAGATGCCTAAAAGATTGGTATCTCTCAACATCATTTAGATAGATGTATTATATATATGTTAGTTTATACAGATTGCCATTACAAAAATAATACAATGTATTACAATCATCTACTCTTCTTTCATTTAATCACCAACTTCATACTTAAACAATAATAGCATTCTCTAAATAATTAATATCATATATTATTTGTTGATGAAGCCATCTTTATTCTAGATCTCATATATTTTTAAATATTGTTTTATCTAATTTTTATCAATACTTTAATTCCCTAAATTTCAGCCAACTTTTATTATAGAAAATCAAAATCTAAGCTCTATAGTATAGATTTTGAAGATAAATAGTCCATGTTCATTCTTACAAACTAAAGGTATAAGAAGGGATGAAGTTAATAACATTCGATTTTCATAGTCTATGATTGTAAGGGATGAAGTGTTAATTATGGTTCATTTTAAATGTTTTAACAATATACTATTTTCTTTTATCCTCCAATATTCTTTAAAATTATAACTCTAGATAAAATAAATATTTCAGTATGGGCCATCTAAAACATAAAATAAATTACAATAATATTAGTCATATTATTATTTTTAAATATTCAGTCATAAACAATATCTAATTTTTTTTATTAAAGTATATAATCATTTTTTATTTATTTATTAAAGTATATAATTATTTCATTAAAATTATTTTATTCATTATAATTAAATAAAAATAATCATATATACAAATACAAGATACATTATTATTGTTTTTATTATATCTGTATGTGTATGTATGTATATATAATGGTGAGCAAATTATGAACCACACATTTTATTCATTTTGCATTTATTGTTATTTTATTATGTTGACTATTTAATAGTTTTTATTGACACCTCTCCATTTTGAAATCAAATCAGTCTTTGACTCTTGGCCCTCTTTGTATTTAGAGTCTTTTTTCTCATGTATTTGGTCTATTGCCCCTATTATTCTAATATGGAACATTTGGTGGGAAAGAAATAAGAGAATTTTCATAAAGGAAAGAAATGAATTCAAAGTAGTTCTCTTAAAGATTGAATCTTCAATTTCAGAGGTAGTCATGGCACATGTATCAAAGCACAAGAAATTGAATTCAACTTTCTCTTCATGGGAAAATGCTTTATTGTCAGAGTGGAAATCCTTGTCTCTCCCATTCAAAGACAGCCTATTGGTAAACTCTTGCAAGCCAATAAATAGGAAAGAAATTAGGTGGAAAGGTCTGATTATGAATTTTTGCAAGTTGAATTTTGATGGTGCATCAAAAGGAAATCCATGGATCTCTAGAATTGGGTATGTCATTAGGAATCATCATGGATCAATTATTAAAGGAGGGATGGTTGGAATTGCAAACAACACCAACAATGTGGCAGAAGCCCATGCCCTACTTTATGGTGTCAAGCTTGCAATGTCCTTAAATTTGAAAAAAATAATCATATAAGGGAATTCTATGAACACGATTTTGGATTTCAGAAGTCCAGAAGACAGGAATTGGAAAATTGATTACATATTGCAAGAAGTTAAATGTATTCTCTCACAAACATAGGAGTTTTCAATAATACATTGTTATAGAGAAGCAAACTCTGTTGGAGATAATTTAGCCAATCAAGGTTGCACTTTGCATCAAGGAGAAAAAATTCTCCCAAAAGATGGTTTCCTACTTGATCCTGAGCTTCATGCAAAAGTTCTGAGAGACACAGAGGCATCCAAAAGAAGATAGTTTTTTCCATGCTTTCTTCCTAATATTTTTTTCTTTTCCTTGTGCAGCTTGATTCTCTCTCAGCTTAGATCTTCTTGGAAAATGAATTATTGGCGACCAAACTCCAATCACAAATTAAATGATCTTCATTTAATTTGGCAATTCATGAAGTGTTTGCACAGGATTTTTAGTAGCTGCTTTGGGACTGCCAATCTTTCTTACCTGCACTCGACATTCATTTTACTTTGCTCGATGGTGGAACAGGCTCTCAGAGAAGTGCTTGGTGAAGACTGTTTGCTAGGGGAAAATGGTTACTTGGGAAGAGTTGAATGCAAAATCAACATGCTACAACATTTTTTATGGCGACCAGTGGATAATTGGCGGGTTCCTCCATCGAGAGGAAGTTCTTGAAGATATGGTGACAAGATCACAATTAATCTCCTTTATTGATGGTCTAATAGGTTTTGAGTCCTTATTCCTTATGTGGAATCATTTTTGGAACGTCTTTTTGATTGAGGGTGAACATTCCCCTCAATTCAAACATATTTTCTTTATAATTATTGTAATTTTCTTTATAATTATTGTATATATATATTATAGGCTTTGGCCTTTTGCCTTAAAAAAAAAAAATTTATTGACGCATTCACACCATTACATTTCAACCCTTGCTTCCACTATAGGTTATATCTCTTAACATAATAAATTATTTTCTAAGTTTCAAATTTGAGTTAAAATATATAATTTGATGTAACTTCAACTTCACTTTTTTCCTTTAACTCATTTATATTTATTGGTCTAGATATAAAATTTTGATCATATCATTTTTCCCATTCAAACATTATTGCTATTGTGATTTTAACCCCTAGAAAAAACAAGTTATATTCCATCTAACTTGATTACTACTCAATTTTGTGTTCTCAAATCCAACCCAATCTAAAATATGACCATTATTAGTTGACTTACGTATGAAAATTTTAATTTGAACACATGTAGGATTAATTTTTTAAATAAAATTTTAGGGAGCATTAAATGATATTTTAAATAAAACTCTTAGGGAACATTCGAAGCACCAAAGATTAGTCAATGAGCATTCTAAAATTAGGAATACCTTTGCACACTAGACAGCATTCGTTCAACAGATCATTTTATTTTTCATACTCGTTATGCAAACAATTGCAAAGGGACTTGACCAAGGTGTAAGGGGAAGCTCTAGTACCATACCCGTGGGTGCTCCTGCACCATACCTTCACACTTGAGCATAGAAAGTGCCTTAAATTTGTTCAAAAGAACTATCTTGACTCACTATATAACTTTTTAGAAGAAAAAGGATGAAAAATAAAGACAAGTAACAAACATAAGAATGATCACACATTCTAGAGAGGATCATACTTTTTAGATAAGAAAATAGTTTTAGGAAGAAAAATGCATAATAACAATTGTTTCTAGTTCATTTGTAGAGATAGAGGATAAAATTATTTGCAAGGATCTACCAATTGCATGAAAAAATTAATTACAAAGGTACAACTATAGATCTAGATAACAATAAAGTCATCCACATCAAGCTAGAAATCATTCACATATAAGAACATTTAGAGCATTCTCAAATTAGGCATATCTTTGCACTTTGCATCATCCATTCAACATCCTTTTATTTTATCATTATTCATTATGAAAACAATTGCAAAGGGACTTGACCAAGATGTGAGGGGAATTTATAATACCTCCACACCCTATAGCATAGAAAATTAATTAAAGGTGTTTATAAACACTACCTTAACTCACTATTTAACAAACCTCAAGGTAATTAATACATAGGCATGATCACACATTCTAGGTAGGATCATACTTTTTAGATAAGATTGTATTTTTAGGAAGAAAATATTATAATAATATTTTTTTATAGTTGCTTTTTAGTGCTCGAGGAACACATTTAATTGTAAATATCTAACAATTGCATGACAAGATTCAATTATAGAGATGCAACTATAGATAGATCACAACACGATCATACACATTAACTTAAAAATCATTCATATATATAAGAATATTTAGAGGATCAAAGAGTGGTTAGTAGGCATTATCAAATTAGGAATATCTCTATGTTCAAAATCATCTATTTGGTATCCTTTCATTTTTCATTGCTCATTGTGAAAATAATTACAAAGGGATTTGACCAAGGTGTAAGGGGAAGATATAGTACCTCCACACCCTAGCATAGAAAGTTCCTTAAAGGTGTTTATAAACACTTCCTTGAATCACAATATTTAAAAAATTCAAGGTGATTACTAAACACATACATGATCACACATTCTATGCAAGATCATACTTTTTCGAGAAGATCATAGTTAAATTAAAAAGATAAAATTATATAACATTTTTTTACAAATTTGTAGAGTTTGAGGATTATATATTGTAAATATTTACCAATTGCATGATAAAATTTAATTACAAATTTCTGACTATAGATAGGTGGCAACCAAATGACACATACAACCCAAAAATATTATTCACATATAATAAAATTTAGAGTACCAAATATTATTTAGTGAGAATTATTAAACTAGTAATATCTCTACACTCAACATCATTCATTCAACATTCAAGTTCATTCTATCATTACTCACTATCAAAATAATTACAAAGGCACTTGACCAAGCTATTAGGATAAGTTATAGTACATCCACACCCTATCATAGAACATGCCTTAAAGGTGTTCAAAACATAACCTTGACTCAATATATAACAAAAAAATTGAAGTAATACTTACATAGTCACGATCATGCATTTCATGTAGGATCATGCTTTTTGGATAGGATCATAGTTTCAAGAGGAAAGAATAATAATAACAATTTATTCTAGTTGATTTTTAGAATTTGAGGACATTTTTTTTATAAATATCTATTGATTTTATGATAATATTAATTATAGAGGTGTAACTACAAATGAATCACAACCAAATCACACACATCAACCACTTGGAGGAGCTAAGCAAACTCCTAACCCTACTCTTTTCAATTATATTTTTACATGTGTGTGTCTTATACTTGGCTCAATTCATTAATGCTAAATTAAATTACATAAATTTGGTTTGTTTGATTAATCATTTATTTACATTCACTCATAAATTATTTAGAAGATAACAACTTATAGTTCCTTTTCATACTCTATTTATAGAGCTCAA
>VDFB02015497.1:0-68836 GCA_007258455.2 Sequoia sempervirens | reverse complement strand
TGAAAATTATGGCCGTAATGAGCACATTTAGGTTTTCACGTTACGGCATCCTTTATTTTACCAGCATTTTTTTTGGACAGCGCACGGTTGTCAACAACTAATCTCCCTGCCTTCAGCAGCACGTCAACCCATTATGGCCTTTCCCGCTTTCTCAGGGGAAACAAAATATTTGTTTTCTCAGTTTGTGAACCCGTCAGTTTCAAGGGGAACACGCTTTCAAACTCAGGGGTAGATATTGCCTACAGATGGCTGAAAAACAAGGAGAGACCCTGGTTGACAGTAAATCTAATCTCAGCCGTCCATCATTTTTTGCCATTTTATGGCTGTTTTTCGCCTTTTTTCTGGCTATTTTTCCCTGTTTTTGCTGTTTTCCCCGCCGCTATCGGTTTGCGCTCCTCCATACGCTTCGTCGCTGGTATTTTTGGCGAGTGCAGCTCGAAAATAAGGTTTCGACGAGGGTTTTAGAGTATGTTTATTAAAATGAAAATTACGTCCGTAATAATGAGCACATTTAAGATTTTTTTTCCCCGAAAATGAGCACATTAGGTTTTCACATTACGGCATCCTTTCCCTTTAATTTGCCGTTTTCCCGGTGCACTGTTTCCGCGAGTCATTTTATTTTAGCTGCCGTGCATTATTTCTCCGTGGGCCGTTTAAATTTGCCTGCCGGTTTAATTTTATATAAATACAATGTAAGATGGACTCTTTTATCACATGCAGAAACATCAGGGATTAATTTTTAATGCTATTATGTCGAGAAGGCTTAAACAATCGCTTTCTTTTATTTTTAATTTTTTACTAATTAATTTAAATAATATTATATATTTATTATGTTTTATTTTATAGTTAATATATTATATCAAATATAATACATAATAATAAATAAAAATATAATCTAAACTTAATTTAGAATATAATAATAATTTTACAATATATTTAATACTTTAAATTATAAAAAATTCAAATATAATATATAATCATAAATAAACATTATGTTATTATATACTATAACACTATATTATATACTATAACATTATATTATATTATTAAATTAAATCTTATACCAATTGATAATAATAATAATAATAAAATAATATATTATTTATTGATAAAATTAATAAAATTGTATTTGGAATAAAATCATTATAATTCTTATTAATGTGAAATGTAAATTGATATTTTAAATATATTAGAATATAAAATTGTAGAATTGTTTATTGTGGTAATAAAAAGAATGAATGCAACATAAGTATAGAATTAGGACTTGAAGCAAGTAGGGCATAAAGGATGCTTGATATAGATTACACAATGTGATATGACTATTTTCCCTCTAAGCTTCCTAAGAGGAAGTGATATTTATATTTGATAATAAATATTTCGTTATAGATGATGACGTTGTTAATGAACCATTCAACATGAAAAGAGTTGTTACAAATCTTTTAGAGTATGTTAAGCACATTTAGGTTTTAAAAATATAATAACTAATGATGAAGTAGACGACTTCATATTGTATTTATTTATAATGTAATTTTTTTAATACTAATAATAATATTTTAAAATCAATTTTAATGAAAATTTGTTATATAATTATCATTTATATTTTGTTTCCAATTTCATATTATATTTATTTATAATGTAAATAATAATATTTTAAAATCAATTTTAATGAAAATTTGTTTATTTATATAACAAAATTAATAATTGAAAGAAACAAATATCAAATAATTTTTATTAAAGTAATTTTTATACATAATAATATATTTAAAACAATCTAAAAAAAATAATAATTTAGATAATTGAAAGAATAAATAACTTTTATTAAAGTAATTTTTTATACATAATAATATATTTAAAACAATTTTAAAAACAATTTTTTTATTTAATTTATATAGAATAATTTAGATAATTGAAAGAAAAATATTGAATAAATATTATTCTATAATAAAATAATAATATTAAAACCATTTTCTAAATGATCTATCAATTGATTTTATTTACTACACAAATGTGTGTAAAATATAAACCAATTTTTTCCTAATTGACCTTTCACACCTCTTCGACGTACCCATTGCACAAGGTGCAATAGCTAGTATATATTATATAAGCTTATCCGAGATTCACAACAAGGGTTTGTTAAAAACACATCAAGATTATGGGAATGTACATGCAGTGGAAAAATTACGTCAATTGAGTGAGGTAATATATATATAATATAATATATTAATATTTATATATATAAATATAATATATAATAACAAATAATAATATATAAAATATAATATATAATATATTATATATTATATTATACTATAATGATATAATATAATAGTATAATCGTATATAATTTATACTATTATTATATTGGGGTTTTAAAGAAAATAGATTTTTCACTTGAGACAAGATTTTTGCAATTTTTTAAAAGAAAATATTGGATGCAATTTAAAATTTGTTTTTAGATGAAGGTGAGGAAAGTTTCAACAGGTCAAAAGTTGTTCCTCAAACATGCATGCACTTTCTTACAAGTTTGACTAACTGTTAGCATTTGTAGGGGGTAGTTGTGGCAGGTCTATGACATGGGGTATGTGCTATGCTAGACCATCAATACTTATGGTGCGTTATGATGGTTGGATAGTCAACGCCAATTTTTTTATTCAATCTTTAAATATTAGGTATTTAAAATTTCGCATCAAAATTCAAAATTATGAGTTATTTTGGTTTATAAATTTGTTATTAAACCAAAACAAATTAGGGAAAGTGCCAACTTTATATCCCACAAATGAATTTGTTTTGTTGATTTATTTGGTACTTAAATTTAAAATTTGGATCCCAACTTCTAAAAGATGAATTTTCAAAATAAATTATCAATTTTAATGCTTTTTAGATAGTAGGGATTCAAACTCAACACCTAATTGTATCAACTTTTATATGATTAGTAATTTAATTTTTGTATTTCATAGTATGTTACATGTGTTTTTCTCACATTTCTTTTGGTTTCTTTTATTCTTGTGTTAGTTTTGAATGTGACCACTAAGTGTGGGCTATCAAGTCGTGATCTTGATACTATAGGTTGTTAGGTGTGACTTCAATTATATGGGTCTTATGTTTTAATTTGGCATTACCCTTCATCTTAACATTGATAACCTAAATCCTTTATATTTAACATATGTGAATTGCTTAAGCTACATGCTTGTTGGTGATTGATGGTGCACTAAAAGGAGCTAGCAAGTAAACTTACATCATTTAGTTTTGAATCAACCATTGTGTGCTAGTTATGCAATCCATCAACCTCCTCACACAAATCATACATCTAGTGCTACATGCTCAAATATTAGTCTCTTTGATTTCATGCATCGAGGCTTCTTCTTGTGGACCCTATCATTGCTACATGGCATTAGTTTGCAATGCATACATGGAATTTGTCTCAATGATAAAGTGGCATTCATAGTTTATACCAATTACATTATCATGCTCATTTAAATGTTGTTAGAGTCAGGCAAGCACTCAAGCCTCCAGGATCACCTCCAAAAACCAATAAGAATATGAAATTGCAACAATGGATGTAAGATATGGCCAATATATGATACTCAAGACTATGGTGATATATTGGACTTACAATGACTGAACAATTTCAACTGATTGAACTACAATGTACATATGAAACCTTGCTTATATAAGCAAGGGTGATGATGTATCAACATTAAATGGTTGTGCCACAATTATATGACGAGCCAATATTGAATAACCTAGGACACAAGCATTAAATAAAAGCCAACTAGATAAGATAAGTGACAACTAATGCTTAACTAGAAAGATCCCCCCTTAATTAATGCTAACTAGAAATATTCCCTCTTAGGATCTAAGTGAAATTAAGAATGTAAATAGGCCCTAATGAAGATTAGATTGGAAAAATACCTATTTACACCAACACTCCCCTTAAGTACAACTTAGGGAGTCGATTATTAAGCAAATGACACAAAGATGGGTCCTGACTATGAGGCCATGTTAGGTACCCATGTACATTGCAAATGCGATCTCTCACAAATGGAGAAAAGGAGAAAACCCATTGAGACAAAACTCCTCCCCAAAAGAGAGATGAAAAGCAAAATACTCTTAATGATGCATGAGAGGGACAAAACCCCATCTAAGGAAAATGACCCTCCATAAGAGAGAAGAGGAGAGACCATGTAGTCCCCTTAATGGTGAGTCTCTTGTAGTGGTAGAAGCTCGTCATTGAATGCTGAAGATGATCCAATCTTGTCGAACAACATTCCTCCCCTTAGGAAGAAACAAAACAAGTGTGATATGTAGGATATTTTCTCATTCCTAAAAGGACAATGAGGGAAGTCAAATGATATGTGATGTCTTTGAACTATGCTCAAGTGTCTCCATGTCGATGTTGAAAGCTGACAAACTCCAAACAAGCGTTCTAGGCCTCACAACTGAAGATGTCAATCCAGAACCTCCTAGAGACAGATGTAGAACACATTCCAAAGACAAAAATGCCTCCTCTAGAAAAGCCTCCTCCAAATGTTATCCAAAAATATTGACACTCATATCAAGCTACAAAGAGTGATCATGTAGAGAATGAATAAGAGGGTAAGAGAATTCCCTTGCAACAACCGAAGAACAATCATCTCCATCAAAGATAAGATGTATGCAATCAATGGTGTCTCCCAAATCTAAAATGTGGGACTCAATAAACAACCCACCAATATTTGTCAAGTACTCATCCCAAGTAGATGTAGCTAGAAAATGATGTAGATATTGTTGCACTGAATCACAAGAGGTCAAACCTAAGCCAATATGAGCATCGTAAAATACAACAAAAGATGGAGGAGATGAAATGCAAGGCTCAAGAATGGGATTTGATGTGAGAACACCCAAGTTCAAGAGGACAAATGTCTCCTCTAAATCATGGTTCACACTAGAAGTGTGATCAACAACCAAAGGAACAATATCACCATCAAAATCAAAATTTGTAAAGGTATACAATCAAGATGAACGATCAACCATCCTAGTAGCAATAATATATCTACTCTCCAAGTCTTGAATGATGACTGAATCGGGAGTCAAATCCATAGTCCTCCCATCTCCACCATGTGTAATCTGATATATGGAAAGAAGATTGTTCGTCAAATGAGAAACACACAACACATCTTGAAAAGTGTTTTCCCCAAAACTAATAGACCCCTTCCCAAGTATGTTCATTTATGTATTGTTTTCCACCAAAACAAGAAACATAGTACAAGGCTCAAAAGAAGATAATATAGATTTTGAAGATGCCATATGATGAGATGCTCCTAAATCTAGAAGCCATCTACATGATCTTAGACCTGAAAAAGCACAATTTTTTTTCCTTTATTTCCTAATGTAGAAGCCAAACTAGCTTTGCCCTTATTGGATTGTTTTGAAGAAGAAGAAGAAGGCGATGACTTAGACATTCTAGAAGGTAAATCAATCTGATTCTTTTTGAGAATATGTTTGAACTCATCAATATCCTTCTTGTAACAAGAATGTTCATCATGCCCAAACTTCTTGCAATATGGACAAGTAGACTTCTTCTTAGATGATTTATCTGAGGAAGAGGATTTACTCTTTGGTTGATTTGAATGTGGATTGTTCTTTGATTTTTTTTTTCTTTTTAGAAGTATTATTTGATTTTTTCACCTGAATAGCCAATAATGCCTAAGATTTATAAGATTTGATGAGATCCATCAAGATAAGCTTTTGTTGCTCATGTATCAACATCTTAGAAATGATACAAATGAAGATGTAATATATGTAGACCCCATAGTCAACCTATGAGTATGAAAGCTAGAAACAAAAGCATCATAATCAAGACCAAGTTTGTTCAATGAATTGTAGACCAACTGAATGTCTTTATCAATTCCACATGCTTTACATTGCTCTTTTAGATCATTAACATTAGTGATGTAGTCCTGGATGTCAAAGTTCTTAAGATCAAGGCTTATAAATTCATTAGCAAGTTGACAACCTCTTACTTCATCTGTAGAACCATATAATGTTTTTAATTTGTCCCAAGCCTCATGAGAATTCTTGCATGATTCAATTTGGAACAATAAATCTTGAGAAACTAGTTTATGAAGACACCCAAGAGCGCAATACAATTAATATGAGTGCCTTTAGAGTGACTAGGTATATGAGAATGATTGTGCGTTCTTCCTTTAATGGTGTTAGAGAAATGAGAGTACTAATGCATGCTAAAGAGTTGAAAGAAGAGGATAATGTTTGCACTTGGTGAAGGTGTGATGAGATGCTCACTATGTGATGAGTTCAAATACTTTCTCCAATGTTGTAAACAAACTTTGTACAAAAAACTCTACAAACATACAAAAAGTCTAGAACACAATGATGTTGCACCACATAAATTTGATGGAGTTATAGTGAAAAGACAGGGCAAATAATCAAAGATGCAAATTATTATGTTGGTCCCATCTTGTCCTTGTTGCAACCAAATCCTCCATCTGGAATGTTAGGTTGGAATGCCCACTACTATGAATCTTTTAAAATGAATGAAGTTTGTGAATTAGGCCATCAAATAGAGATTTCAATATTAACTAGAGAGTAGAAGATTTTTTTAGAGTTGCAACTTTTCTAACAATTGTAAGCTTGGCCATGACACAAGGGTTGTCTTAAGGAATATGTAGGTAACAACCTATACACTAAAATAGATGTGATTTCTCTTGTCATGGATGTCAATAGAATAAAGTTTTATTGTAAACAATAAAATCCATATTCTCAATTCTTCACCTTCAAACGTGTGAGAAGTATGAAGGAATTAATAATTGATGCCAAATGAGACAATATTTGTGCATGAGATGTTAATGCACAACACATTAAAATTTTCAATATTTTATTGTTTTAAAAGTACATGTATATCTCAAATAACGTGAAGGCCCCAAATATGAATGAAACTTCTCAATCAATCATATTGACAATAATTCATTTTTAATAGCTTTTTATTTATTGAGAGATACAAAAATCAATCTATCTATTAAACAATATGCATTGCAATAGTTCCTTGACGACAACTACTAAAAAAAGAGCCTATACAAAATGAAATGAAATGAAATATTTTAATGATGTTCATGAGGCCAAAGAAGCCTACGGGACCTAAGGAAAACGCAATAGCCACCCATAGAAAGACCCTAAACAGTTTGTAAACTCCGTTCGAGATCAACCCTTCTACAGTGTATTTTGATGACGAAGTTTGCGATTTTGTCTAACCTTGTCTCTTCAAACATGGTATTTAAATTATCAACTTGCAAGATGTCTTCATAGTTGGCCCGGATGTCTTTATATGTTGAGCACTCCATGATGAAGTGCCATTCCGTCTCCACCATTCCCTTGTTACAAAATCGACATACTCTTTTTTCCCACGCCTCTTTAAGAACCATCCACTTGCTTGTTTCACATTTAAGATGATGTGAACTAGTTCACAATTGAACTATCAATATTTTTACTTTCCATTTAATATTCCCAAGAAGAAACCTCATTTTACGGAACATAAGGAGACAACTTGACGCCTCAACACTTATAGAATGTAAGGTAGATGGCCTAAGCTAATTATGAAAGAGGAGCTAACTAGAAGAAAGAACACATGGATGAAACTTAGTATCAAGTGGATGAAGAAATGGGATATTGTGATGCATGAGTGTCCAAACACAAATGGAGAAATAAAAAATTATGTGAGAGAAAAATTTAAATATGGTATATGGACGAAAAAAACAGGGCGTAAAAAGGATTATTATATCAAAGAATTCAATCCCACAAGGGACCATGAAGAAAAGGCTTATATAGGAGCGAATATCAAATGGAAAGCAAAAATGTTGATAGCCCAATTGCGGACTAGTTCACACCATCTTAGGTGTGAAACGGGTAGGTGGGAGGTTCCTAAAGAAGAGTGGGAAAATAGAATATGCCGCTTTTGTAACGAAGGTATGGTGGAGACAGAATGGCACTTTATCATAGAATGCTCAGCTTATAAAGACATCTGGGCCAGCTATGGGGATGCGGTGCAGGTTGACAATTTAAATACCTTGTTTGAAGATTCAAGACTCGACAAAATTGCAAACTTCATCATCAAAATTCACTCTCGAAGGGCTGATCTCGAACGGCACCTCCATTGTGTCTAGGGCTGTGCTGTGTGTTGTTCCGGTGCTGATCTTGGGTCCCATAGGCTTCTTTGGCCTCGTGGACGTCATTAAAATATTTCATTTCATTTCATTTCAAGGACAAATTCTTTCAAACATTGGCGGTACAAGTCGAAATCAGTTTTAAGTTGGCTAAAAGCACAATTTGTCATTTATTAGCTGGCCACGGCATGGCTTTAAGCTCCTTAAATTAGTTGTTTAGGCTTTATCAACTTTTAAACCTTGGTATAATTATTAAAGCTATAGGCTCCACCACAACGTTACGATGTTCATCTGCACTTTTGATTCCAACGGGCAAATTTAATGTCATTCACATTAGAAAAGCCCGCTTAAAGCCGCTTTTATCAACTTAAACTAGAGGATGTAGAAGTCCCACGCAAACTATCAAATTACAAGATATTTATTTATCATCAACCCATTTCAATTTGAGAGAGGGTTTGAATTGATTATTTGTGCAGCACACCAATGGCTTCTTTTTCGTTGGTAAGATGCGCTCGATTTCGCATGGTTACTGCTGCAATTTCGAATAAACGCCTCACCCATAGAAACTCGTCCAGACTTTTCGCTAATGCCATTGAATATACCGTCATCTCGTCCTCTCCTGGTAAGAATTATTCCAGTTATTTATGTATATTCAACGAAGAATTGTTTCTATCTCATTCCTTATTTATTTAGCTTTGATAGAATACTAGAAGTTTCAATTGTCGTCAATTCGTTTGGTTAAGTCTCTATGCTGGAAACAAGGATAGAAGTAAATGAAAGTCGAAATTCGATTTTTTTTTGGCTTGGTAAATCTTTGGGAAGATTTTTGGGGCTGCCTACATGATAGTGTGAGGTATGCTTTTATTAAATTTTAAAGATGCCACGAATGGTCTCATTGCATCTAGTTCTCAGAAATCTTTCTCATTATCATTACTGCTTCTCTTGTTAATCCACCGTTGGTCCTTTGCATCTTTTGAATAGATGGACAGATGAAGAGGGAGCTAAAAGTATAGGGCCATATAAAGAATGTTTGTTGTTAATTGGGTATGGGGAATTATAGTGCTTCGAGGTTCATTCAATTGATAATACTTGAAGGGATCTTCATTGGTGTGAATGATATAAACGGTAGCCTTACGCACAAATTTTAGAGACCAATGAAGGGTAGATGGGATTGTTTGCATGATGTGGATCCATGGCACACCATGCAAGTATATTCTTAGATTAGTAACCCAACATCATATGGAATAATGTATTTGTTGTGATGGGTCCTGATTTAATGGGCAAGTAATTGTACTTGTGGATTCTCGCCCCATATTGTCAAACCCTCTAAATGTCTAATTTTGCAATTGAGATGTGTCATTGTTGATTTTTTGACATTTAATCAACTAAAGCATGGTTGATGGTTGTGGTCCCATATTCCACCATTATATGTAAGGGTAAAATTTCATCAATGATGGAAGGGTTTGGAAGGTCATTAGAGTCAAATGTAATTATCTCATCATTATTTCAAGATTCTAACATTGTAGCGATCTTGGAGGGTTTCATAGTTGGTGTAACAATATTTTCTAGGGCCTATTGCAAGAAATTTCTATAGGTATTAGACGTATGCATTAAGTCCCAAAGAGATACCTTATAGCTTGTGTATTTTGAAGTTATCAATAAAATCATGCTCTTTATCCACCTTAGTGGATAATTTTGAAGTACGGGGCAAGTTAAGGGTAGTTCCTGGCAAAGTTTATTGAGTTGGCGAGTCCTTTTGTTTGCAAGCTAGTTTCTTATAGGGATCCCCTACATCTTGCAAATCATGGCTATGAGATAAGTTACTTGGAGTACAAAAGGCTTGTGAACATTAGGTAATGCAAGATAAAAGGTTTGAAGGATGAGGATATAGAGGAAATAACACCAAGGTTGGGAGGATTTGTCATGACAAGTGGTTTAAAGTGGGGAAGGAAAAGGGTTTGTTGTAGCAAATTTTGGGAGCCTATATTTTTTAGTAAGATTAATATGAGTGCCTTTAGAGCGACATATTATAGATTGGATGACTTGAACCATGTGGCATGGAGGAGTAGAAGGGAGTGTGGGATGAGCATCTGTAGGGGACTATAAGGGTCAAGTTGTAAAGATGACTTAGAAGAACTCAAGGAATTGTCCATTATAGCATTTAGGGAAGGCTCACTAGAGGAAAAAATAATGGCGTCATCACACAAACACTCTTTAAGGAGAGGATTAAAGAATTCTATGAAAGCGATTGATAAAGTATAATAACCATGATATGTAAAGAATTGTTGCAATGCTTCATCAACCAAAGTATGTTTACATGAATCTGATATAAATATATCATCATGTATATATGCATAAGGTGAAGGTAAAAAGGATCTAGTTTGTAAGTTCGCATCTTCATTTCAACTATATTTTCCTCACATAGCTTCATTAGAAATATTTGCATTAGGAACATTAATTATACCATCATGGGTGGCAGGAACATCCACACAAGCCAAGATGGCCACATGAGTTGTATGGAGAGTATGGACATCATTAGCTAAAGCAACATGTGGGAGTGTTCATAAGGAAGAAATATCATAAATGTGACCATCTAAGCTTCCCTCATTAGATATGGTATGAAAGGAAGGTGAAGTACTTAATGGCAAAACAATATCACTTGTAAGAGGATAATCATCGACAATAAGTGCATCACTAGCGATAATATAATCAACATTATCATCATCAACACTATTCCTATGAGAAATGTAGTCAATAGGAAAGGTATGAATGAGTGAAGGCATCTAAGATATAAGGGATAGAAATGTAAAGTTCAACATGATAGATAAAAGATTGTTGGAAATATTGTCATTGATGTCAAAGGCATATGGACAAAATTGTTAGAATTATTATTATTGATGTCAAAGGAAGACTTCCGTGATGAAAATTTCGTTGATTGAAGCCAAGGGATAATAAGAGTTTGGTTTAATTTATTTATGGCTGACCTCCATCTAATTATGGCAGCGCTATATTTAAAAGGAAGAAATTAAAATAGAATACTAATTAAAGGGGCTGATCCCTTAAGGAAGTGTTATTTTCCATGGATGGCTGACCTCACATTAAATTAATATTTATCAAAGATGGCCAACCTACTTTGAAAGGTGAAATTAAATATTTAAAATAAATTTTATGTCAAATCTTGGCAGATCTACTTTTGGTAAAGTGCATGATTTGGATATAAATACAAGTTATTTTGGAGGTTAGAATGCAAGTTCTTCAATGCAAAATCATTCCCTTTAAGAGCAGAAATTAGGAGAAGAAAAGCAGATTTAAGAAGAAGAGGAGCAAAATTTCGAGGAGATTTATGGCAGACTTTTAAGGAGATTTATAGCAGACATTGTGCTTGATTTGGAGCAGATTTTAAGACAGACTTATAGTAGACATTGTCCCTGGTCTGTCGCAGACCTTTATGGGAGATTTATAGCAAATCCTGAAGGTGATTTAAGGCAGATTTATAGCAGATCTTTCAAGTGATTTAAGGCAGATTTATAGCAGATCCTAAAAGTGATTTCAAGACAAATTTTTAGAAGATTCTTCAAGGTGATTTATATCAGATCTCAAGGAAGATTTGAGCAGATTTGTTAGAGCAGTTTTTGAGAAAGAAAAAGACTTTGTTGTGATTGAGGTTGGTGCCTCATATTGAAGAGATCAGGAGGTTGGTGCTTCTGATTAGAAGAGATTGGTGTCTCTTGCTGGGTTGGTGTTTAGTTGTGGGGATTGGTGTCTTCATTGGGTTGGTTCCTATGAAATTGTAAGAGAAGTTTTATATAAGCAATATTTTGCCGTGGTTTTTTCTCGCAAGGGTTTCCACGTAAATCATGTGTTCTTCTTGTGTTGCATAATTGTTAGATCTTGTGTAATTTCTATTGCTATGGTTGTTAAGTTTTGAAGAAGTAAAAGATTGTCTTATACTAATTCATCCTCCCCCCCTCTCTTAGTAAAATTATGTGTTTCATCAATTGGTATTAGAGTCGGTTCCTTCGGAGTTAGCCTAATCGCTTGAAGGTGGATCTTGGAAACACACATGGCTGAAGGATTTGAATTTTCCTCAAATAGGGCACCACTATTTGATGGATCAAATTATGCTTTTTGGAGCATAAAGATGGAGACTTACTTGTATGATATTTGGCGATCTGTTGAAGTTGGCTATACTCCCCCTACAACTCCATTAATGGATCAAGCTAAGAAGAAAGCAAGCGAGAACAATGTAAAATCCAAAAATGCAATTTTGTGTGGATTAGCCATTTAGCGTTTGTGAAGGTTATGCATTGCAAATCAGCTAAAGATATGTGTGATAAGTTTAAAAATATATATGAAGGAGACGACAAGGTGAAGAAGGCCAAGCTTCAAACCCACAAAAGACAATTTGAGAGTTTGAAAATGAAGGACGAAAAGGATATCGCTGCCTACTTGCTTCATGTGGATGAAATCATGAACACCATCTGTGGACTTGGAGAAAAGGTTGAGGAGGCAACAATTGTGCAAAAGGTTTTGAGATCTCTTCCAATGAGATTTGATGCAAAAGTTTCTGCCATTGAGGAGATGAAGGATCTAGACACTTTGAGGATGGATGAGTTGCATGGGATCCTCATGACATATGAAATGAGGATGGAGAAAGAGAAGGCATCGAAACGAGAAGTCGCTTTCAAAGCATCCAAGAAGATAAAAATTAAAGGATACATGTCAAGTGAAAGCTCAAGTGATGAAGAAGCACCCTTTGTAAGGAAGCACAAGAAAGGATTCGACAAACATGAAGGTAAGTCTACTCTTAAATGTTTCAATTGTGGTAGTATAGGTCATTTTGCCTGTAAATGTCCACAGGCCGAAAGTGAAAGTAGTGAAGAGGAAGAAGAATACTACAAAAGGAAAGGAAGGAAATATCGCCATAACAAGAAAAAGAGACCACGAGGAAAGCATGAAAAGAAAAACTTCCGAAGACATAAAAGGAGTCTCTACATCCAAGAAGAAAGTAGGTCATCCGAAGAAAGCAGTGGAAGCCTCTCTGTTTGGGATAGAGAAGTGACACTCTTTATGGCAATTAAGGTAAAGGAGGATGAAGACACGAGAAAAGAAGAAAGATATTTGAAAGTAGAACGTATTGAAGACAATGAAGAATATGATCTCGAAAAGAAACTCAAATTTGCCTATAATAAGATCGAGAAGCTCAAGAAAAGGAATTTAAGACTAAGGTCACGACTTTAAGAAGATAGCGGAACTAAAGTAAAATCATCCCAAGCTCTAAAGAATCAAAAAAGATGATCATAGATTTGAAGGTTCAAATTGAAGAAGCAAAACAAATTGAAGAAGCGGCCGGAGATCAATTGAAGGCAAAGGAACTGGAATGTGAGAAGTTGGAGCTTGAAGTTGTTTCCCTAAGGAAGGAGTTGGAAAAATTGAATTGAAGCATGTTGTACCCCAAATTAAATTTTTTGCTACACGTAGGCATTTTGAAGAAATGAGTAAAAGTCTTGTCAAATTTGTCAAAAAAGGTCAAAATTGGGTTTGCATGTCTTGCATGAGGGGTAAAAACTTGAAATTTTCAAAATCTAACGATCTAGGTCTGCTCTGAGCAACCAAGTCTACAAAACTCAGATCTCAGTTTTTCATCCCTACTTTTTAGGAAAATTGTTATTTTTAGAAACTTTCTAAAAATAGAAACTTTTTCTGGGTTTTTTGGGTTTCTTTCGAAACGAATGTTTGCAAAATTTTCTAAAAATAGAAAGTTTGGCTATTATGGTTCAAACTAATTTTGATTGGCTCAAAATACTTACTCATTAGGCTGGTGCAGTCAAAATCACAAAATGATCATCTGCCCTAGTGAGTCTATTTTGCTTTTTTTTAATTTCAAAAAGCATTTCGGGAGCTCCAAAGCCATTAACGGAAGCCAGTCAACTGCCAGGTGTCAGATTCAAGCATTCAAACACTGGACGTGCATGCAAAATGAAAAATGAAAAATGGAGAAAGGAAGCTCTGAAAGTTGAAAAATGCCAAATTTTGACTAAGTCTGGAGACTCCAGGCGCCCCAGCTCAGTCTAGGCGCCCAAACTCTCATGCCTTCGAAAATTTTTCATCGTCAGCAAGCGAGGAAAAGGCAAACACGTTGAACGAAGGAGGATCTAGAAATCTGCAGAATAAAAACTAAGTCTGGAGGAGTTGGGCGCCCTAGAGGGAAATAGGTGCCCAACTTTTAAAGGCATCAGATGGTGGAATCAGGGTTCATGCTCCCAAGCAATGTTGTTCAGATTCTTCCTAGCTTCGCAGTGAATCCGGTAGCATGATCATCAGATCAACCAATCATCTGGAATGCAAGATCAAATGGGGAGTTTTCGACTGAATGGCAGAATGCAAACCATGGAAATGACAAAATATTCTAAGTCTGGGAACTTTGGGTGCCCAACCTTTTTCCTTGCACAAAATTTACGGCCTGTATGATATTGTCTAAAACACCAAAAAATTTCACACCAAAATCCCTTAAAATAAATAACAAAAACACCAAAATCACCATAAAAAAACTTCAAAAATCTTCATTTTTCTTGAAACCTTGAGTTGTAGAAATTGAGAAAACCAATGTGTTTCCCGTGTGAAAACACCCAACCGGCTAGGATGGATCTTGCACCATCGAAATTAGTGAATATTGACGAGGGTTTTCATCCTCAATCAACTTTTGGAAGAACTCAATGTCACTCTGATAGCATCCTATTATGTGTGCAATTTCGAATGAATCAAATGAGAGCCAAAACCCCTTTTTATGGAGTTGGAGGGAAAATTTCCTTCTTAAAAATTCAAGTATTTTATTTTCCTTTGAAAAGGCCCCTTTCATAATTTTAAAACATCTGAAGTCTCCATACACTTTTTCCTAGGCATCCAACTTGGGGAAATATAATTTGAAATTTCACTTTATAATATTTAACACTAAAGTGAAAAATAAAACATTACTTTATAACTTTAGTGCAAATATTAAAATAATCCAAACCACTTTGCGGAAAGCACTGCCAAGACATTGAAAATTGAAATTGAACACACCAAGGAATTGACGCTGAACAATGATGCTGAGTGCCAAAATAGGCACTTACTAAAAATAACAGTGTTCTCCAAGAATTGTGGAGAACAACCTAGAAGGCCCAAAATGCTACAAAGAGCATCACCGCACACTTGAAATCCAATTGAACTCCAAACCACCACCAGATGCCAAGAAAACCCTAAATTGAGCTCTCCAAGAATGTTGGAACTCTCCTAGCTCGTCTGGAAACCTTCGAAAAACCTTGAAAGTTGGTCAATGCTCATAGAATAGTATGGTGTAAAAATGGTGACATTACACGAGCTTTTATTTTTTAAATTGCATAAAGTGACCTTTTTTAATTTTTAATTAACTTTGGCTCCCTAAAAGGTCACTTTAATGCACAAGGTTGTCTTTTAAATAAAATAATTAATTAAACTAAGTTGTCTAAAAAATAGCAATCTTAGTTAACTTAAACTTAATCAATCAAAAATGTTCCCTTTCCAAGCCCTAGAATTAGCCTATGAGAATGAAATAGGCTAGGGATCCATCCTGAACACCTATATTGAAGAAGGGGACATTACAAAAATCCCTACGATGAGCTTGTGGTCTCAGATCAGTTCTAGGGCCATTTCGGAACTTCTTCATAATCGTATAATTTGAGTGACATTTCACTTCAAATCTCCTTCAAAAGAACTTTATACTCAACATAACAAACTGTAATGTCATCAACAATTGGATTCTAAGCTTCAATTTTAGAAACCTCTTCCTCCCTATGAAGAAAAGTTGGTTTGAAAGGTCTAGCAGCTGAATCAATGAGATGGTCCAAGTGTTGGTATGAGTGACATTGAGATTATTAGCTCCAAAAGTGCTTCCTTCACTATTTTGAGGTCTAGGCACATTCATGTTATTGTCCATCTTATGAAGCATTTGCACCAATATATCAAGCATCAAATCAAACTTCCTTTTTACCCAAACATCAGGGTTATCTTCCATAATAGTTCTCAACTTCTCTTTTCTTTTTTTGCCATTATATTTTGTTCTGACATAATTTTTGAAGGAGGAAGTTCTACTTCTAGATTCTTTGGAAATTGGTATTGTTTTCTGATTTCTCTTTGATAATATTTGTTTGCTATGTCTCCGGGATGCATAAGAAAAAGAGCTCTGCATGCAAAGAACTAGCTCTAAAAAATATGCTGGCTAGACCACCAACTTTGACACCACTATAATTAAATTGTACATCTCTTTTCTTCATATTACACGATACCCAAAATATTTAAGAAAATATTTTAACAAGTACTTATTAAAGAATATCAAAATATGTTGATTTTGTTCCCTCCAAGCGACACTCCAACAAGGTTTAATTTACCCTTTTTTATATGATGTGAGATTTCCCCTCTTATTTGGTGCGGGATCCACATGGCAGGGCTTGTCCCTTCTTAATACATCAAAAGGGAATATAAAGTATACCGCAACATCAAATAAAATATATATGCAGCTCCCTTAGTGCCCAATAGCAGGAATTACCATGAAGTGTAGGTGTACAACCAGAACAAAAGAAGGTTTCAGATTTAATACCAGATTTCACCTTGTATGGCATACACAACAATATTCAATTTTTTTTCTTTGCATAGTACAGCTAGTTGCTCAGCCATAGATAATATGTATTTTTCTTCAAAAATGGTATGGCCTGTAGGTTAATATAAGACATCATAATACTAAAAAGTAACATCAATATTATTATGTTATTTCCAACTACAAAGCTCCAAAAACATCACACCAAAAATTTGAAAACCAACACTATAAACAATAACTAGAATAAGCCACCAAATCTCACATCAAAATTTGGAAATCAACAAACCCACATTCAAATTGGAAAATCTAGAAACCATGAATCTGTTGAAGCACTTTGTCAACCTGTATAGAGTTGCATTGCAAACTAGGAGGGTTTTCATCCTCGAAGCTTCACAAATCAAATGGGTTTTTGTCTTCAGAGAGAGAAGAATTCATGTTCATTCTTGAGAAAATGAAATTGTTCAAAAAGCATGTAGAGGCTTTTCAAAAATAAATAATTTATATTTCTTTTTTGACAAATATTCCTCAAATTCATAAAAATATAATATAATTTCATTTTTTAAACACCATTTTGCACCATGGATCTAGCATCACTTAAAATAATCAGTTAAAACACTTTTTTAAATAATTAAATATAAGTTGTCTTTTAATTTTTACTTTTTGACAACTTAAATTAATTATTTAATTATCTCCATAATTTCGACGAAGGGGACATGACTTATTTGGAGGACTGTTGCAGATCTACTTTGCTGTGAGTTGAACGAGGGAAACAAAAACAGGTTTTCCTAAATATAAATACATGACATTTTCTGCTATTTCCTTAAAGACAGGTCTGCTATTCTTGATTTCTGCAATAGTGCAGCCCTAATTTGAGAAAAACATGTTTTTCTCTAATAAAAATTATAGCAGTGCAACACTTACCATCCATTGAGTTCCATTGCAAACCAAACTGCTCAAGATCCAATATCCGAATATAGATCAAGGTAAGGGCCAACAGAAGTGTATATTGTAAAAGGATAAGAAACTAGAGGAAAGTAAGAAGCTACAATATAAGTGTTTTGAAGGGATGAGCCCTCGCAGAAACAAAAACAAATGTATCTAGAATTCTCATCAAAATCAACCAGCAAAGCCATTGAATGGAGGTTATCCCAAATGAGACAAGCAACATCCCTTGAGTTGTGAACACCACTAGACCTATGTGTCCCTTGTTTGAAGGTTGAGATCCTATGAGAACCAATAATAGGAGGGATGGCCTTCTCCAGGCTCTCACAATCTTAAAAATAAAGATAAGATCTTGTGAAGGGAGAACATCATAAAAAGTACTTGAGGAAGACCAATAGCCCCATAACAATTTCAACGAGTGGTGGAAAGTCTTTCATTGCATACCAAGACTTGTGAAAGATGTCATATTGACAATTGACGGTGTGACCATCCTAGGGAGGGGGACCAAGATCATGAATGACTGCCCTCTAATTATGTATAACTGCCCATTTGTTATCTTTCCAAGCAGCAACAACTTGTGGATGAAATTGTCAGAGTTATTCTACTTGAAGTTGCAAGATCAGTATCCAAATAAATCTTGTTAGGGGGAAGTAAATAAATTGTTTTTAGCCCTCAAGGCTCCCAAAATCTCCTTAGTAGATGCACCTTGTGAAGAACAATGTCCTCGAGGTCCAAGGTTTCATGCACAAGAGCATAGCCAACATGTAAAGTATTTGTGGGCTTTGGAAGACCATGAATTTGTGAGTGAAGTTCCTTGGCTTGGCATGCTCTTTCCTTTCTAAATTTTGTCTTGACAATGAGCTTGGTGATGGTATGGGCTCTCTTATCCTTGGCAATCTGCACCCAAGCGTTGTCTTTGTCCATCTTCTTTTGAATAGATTGCTGATATGCAGCAACATCTTTCTTCAAAGTTTCAAACTTTCATGTTGTGTGGCCTGGATCTTGGTTTACCTTTTTTGTATTTTTAGAGACAGCTGTTGGAATGTGCCAAATTCCTTTCTATGGGGAGAGTTTGTAGCGCTCAAGCATGGCGATCCCTGCCTCTTGTGATTGGGATTGTTTTTTAAATCTGACAATTATATTATCTTTATCTTGCAATTGGATGTGGAGCCTCATTAAAAGATTATCTTTACCTTGTAACCAGCTTTGCAGTTGTAGAAATAGATTGTGAAATTCATTGACTCTCTTCTCAAGAACAGATAAATGTGTACAAATCCTCTTTCATTGCACCTATTGCATCTTACTTGAGGATGTTTTTCCCTTGTGAGCCAAAGGGGTTGACAGATCCATGATGCATAAGTAGGCAGAAATGTGGGCACGGTCATGGTACGACTGTTAAAAATGTTGTTGGTAGTGCAGGGACATAGGCAAGTGCAGGAACGATGCATAGGGGAATGAAGAATAAGTATGGGCAGGGTTGTGGAATGAGCAAGACAAAGCAGAAGCATGGACAGCATTATAAGAAGAGTAGGAAGCGGGTAGGCACAGTTGCATAGCTCAGTGGGACAAAGCATAAGTGCAGAAATTTGTTGCCAAATTTGTGGCAAACTTTCAAAGAACTCCAATTTTGTATCACACAAGCCAAATTGTAAGTTACATTTTAATTCCCAAGTAGGAATGTATTCACACATATATTAGTTGTCCAAAATTGCTGAAACGTATCAAGTTTGTACCTTCTTCAAACGTGCCCAATCAACATACCCTAAATGGGGACCCTAAACTTGTAAGCTTTAAATCACACTAGCTGTAAGAATTGTGTTGAAGAGGCATGTCTTTCAAGGGTTACATTCTAAGAATGTATCTTAAAACACTGATGCTACAAAATAGAAAGGGAGGTATTTCCTTTCAACAATTGTCACTAAGAATGTGAAGAACCCTGCTGGTTCTAACTCTACCTCTGATGCTAAAAATATATTGTTTTTGCGTTTTTGATTGTTTTGATGGATTTTGACAAATAATAAAGAAGTTGCTAGGTAAGAAATAATACTAAACTGAATAAACAAGTAACTTTGGAGTAACTGCAATTTTATTACATAACTGGCAATTGCTACAAGTAAATCTTATTCAACAAACATACCCGGAGGTCCTCAACTTTATTAAATAAGAAACTTTTGGAACAAGCTAGGCAGTACAGAAAACTGACAAATCAAATCGCCCAACTCCAGATACTGATTTCTCCACGCTGGAAACTGGATCAAATGCCCTGATGAAGCAAGGTTCCAAGGTAGAGCCAACATAAGCCACAAAATGAAGGCGTTTCAGCCTCCATCTCTCACGACCCAGCCAGATGCAACACGTGCTATTGTGAAGAAGTACGGCCAATGGATAAAGAAGGTACGACTTGTTATTCTGGTGTCTGTAATTGATGTATGAAGGCGCCTCAAACCAATATGCCCCTTCCTTACTGAAAAAACAGGAAATAAATTGTAAATAACTCTGATGAAAGCACAAATGGACTCCAAAATGAAGCCCTCTTTGAAGCAATGATTCAGCTGGTCTTTCACAGCTTCAAGATTGCTGAACACTGAAGAATTTCTGTTCTCCAATGGTGGTAATATGCTGAAATCCTTGTCTCAGGCACAAACTTCAAAGAAGCCAAAAGTAGTCAATGTCAAATGCTCATGAATGAATGAGGTCGACTTGCCCTTTTCCTTATATTCTCTCCTAGAGGCACGATTTCCAATGAAATCATTTTAATACATTTAAAATGTATTTTAATGTTTGATACCCCTTTTTAATTAATTTCTCAACTTGGGCGTACCATTTAGAAAAATTATTATAATCTCACTTTATTAAATTTAAGTGGCTCACTTTTATAAAGTTAAAATATAACTTTATAATATCCCCTTTATTAATTAAATATAACTTAACCACTTAAATATTAATATCTCCCTCAATATTCAGTATTTTGACATGCTGTCTGAAGCTGGGCTCAACACTGTAAAAACCCCATGTGTCCAAGTGCCCTGAATAAAAATAGCATCACTGCCAGATTGACTTACTATAAATAGTAAGTCCCTCAAACTAAGCCAACACTGATTTGCAAAGGCCTAGAATTGAACCCAATACTGAACTGAAGAAATGGAAATGACAATAACCTCCATTAACTGCCACTGAGACCCTCTATCCAAACATATTAGCCTACGAGGTCCAAGTAATAGGCTAACCCATCTGCAACTGATACTGACTAGAGTGGGGACATTATAGTCCGCCCTCCTCAAATTTGCTTGTCCTCTAGCAAACTCAATGTTGGATGCTGTAAAATGCTCTTGCTCTCCCACGTAGCATCCTCCACCGGCAGATCTCTCCACTTAACCAAATATTCCCTGATAACCTGTCTTCGAAGATGACACTCTCTGGAATCCAAGATGGCCTCAGGTCTAATATCAACTTCCCCTGATTATCTAGGGGTGGTAGGTTTGAAGAAGGAACTATATATTGTCCCAATGCCTTCTTGAAGCATGACACATGGAACACATTGTGCACCTTACTGTTTTCCGGTAAATCTAACTTGTAAGCCACCTCGCCAACTCGCTTGATAATCCTGAATGACCCATAATAGCGTGGCTTGAGTTTCTCCGCTCCCCTCTTCCTAAGAGTGGACTGTCTATAGGGCTGCAGCATTAGATACACCATATCCCCGATCTCAAATGATCGCTCAACCCTCCTCTGATCAGCATATTGCTTTTGCTGATTCTTGAGCCTTCTAAATGTTCTCACGAAGGGCTCTCATGATATCCTGGTTCTCCTATAACAGATCCCCAACACTAGGTACTCTGCAGTCGCTCAACGATAAATCAAGGAAACTAGGCGCATCATAGCCATACAAAGCTTTGAAAGGTGTCATCTGGATAGTCATATGATGAGTGGAATTATAGCAGTACTCACAAAGATGCAACCACTTCACCCAAGCCTTCTGCTGCCCAGAAATGTAGCTCCGCAGGTATCCTTCCACCCATTTGTTGACAATCTCTATCTGCCCATCAGTCTGTGGGTGGTGGCTAGTGCTTGAAGTAAGCTCTATTCCGCATAGTCGGAATAACTCCTGCCAGAAGTGACCCATGAACCTACTGTCTCTGTCACTGACAATACTCCGAGGTAACCCATGCAATCTGAATACCTCATGAAAGAATATATCTGCTACTTGTGTAGCTGAATAGGTAGTGGTGATCAAAATCTCTTGCATGCTAAGATTGCGAAAGATCATGCATTCAACTCCAAGGTTCCTTCATGCAATGGACATAGACTCAGTTGGTTTGATGTGATTTGCTGGTATTTCAAGGGGACTTACACAATTGTTCACTCGAGAGAAAGGGACTTTCAAGATTCGGAAGATTTACCAATGAAGCTCAAGTTTCCTAAACTAACCAGAGAATGCTGAATTTGAATGGCTGCAAAGATTAAAAAAAGGCTCTAATCTACCGTAGGCGCGGGACATGGTGATCAAATCTCACAAACTTCAACCAAGCTTTGCTTTGCCTCACCTCAGACAACTTCCACAAAACTGTTGCAATCTTCAAAGGGGTGAACTAGAGATATTCAGATTACAAATTAACATGAAGACACTATCACGTTGACGCATACCAACATGTAAATTATAACTGAAGTTAGGTCCAAACTATTCCAGTTGACCACACAAGGCGAACCCACTATCAGTGAGCCCACTAGTGGTATGGACTAGCGAAGCTTGCTCAAATAAATCACCACATTCCACAATCATCCACTTGCATGAAATAAAATCTATTCTACTCTATCTAAGTTCTACTCTAAGATTCTATGCTAATTGGAAGGATGAAGAAACCTTGCTAGCTACCCACAATAAAAGATGAAATCATAAGCAATGACAACTCTTTTATTATAGTAGTGTTCACAACAGTCTCTTACAAAGCATTTAGTTGAAAACTTTCCTTCCTTCCGCACAAATGAGGGGGGATGCCACTTTTATAGCTGGCCCAGTCCAACGGACGACCCAGATTCAATTACAATGAACGGCTCAGATTGAGCCACATAAGCCCTATTCAAGATTTTCCCTAAAAACAACCACAAAGTGAAGGAGTGGGGTAATAAATGAGCACATAATGCCCACTCTCTCCCTTCACCACTATGAGCATTTAATGCCCACTATCATCTAGAAGGTCATCATCTAGGAAGGTGTTCCCATTCTCCTTCTCTTTGACTGCAAACTCGATGAATCTAGTCAATACTGCCTCAACCTCCTGAACTGAGATAGGTGGAATATGATTAAGCTGAAATTCAAGCACCGTGACCACCTGCGCCTGCCAAGTACAAGATTTTCCCCAAGCAACTAAGGAATCCTGAGTACTCTGAATGATATTGGAGAAGGTCGAAATATTTTCAAAATCTACCTGGGAAAATGACCTCGCATCTGAAAAAAAAGGCTCCAATCTGCTCTTCAACCCATTCGTAGTCACCTTCTCTGGAGTCAGCCTTTTAGCAAATAATGCTTCAAGCCTGTTCAAGACTCCCTCCTGAATATTTCCCATGGCCTTTCTAACTTTGGTTGATTCTGCCTGAGCTACATTGAAGAAGCCTCGACCTGTGACTGCTGAGGAATACCAACTGGGGAAGTCATATATATCGCCCTCTTGAATCACTTCTCCTTCTACCAGAGTCTGTATGGGCATATGCATTAGAGCTGCCAAGCGAGGGACAATTTTATCCTGATAAATGTGGGTTTCACTCCAGGTCAGATCAACATTACCCATGCGCGTCAGAATACTGGAGGCTTGCTGAAAGGAATGAGTGAGGTCCTCCATGAACTTTTTTGCCTCTGTGCAAACATTGCCAACCCACTTATCTGCTTCTTGAGCCATCTTCTTTAAATCTTCTAGGCCACTGACTAATTCCCTCGGAAGCTCAGTTGGAAGATCAACTGCTAGATTTTCTTGCCCACACGGATGGGCTAAGTGCTGTACATAGCCAATCAACGTCTTATGCTCTTTCTTCAATCTTTTATACTTCCCTTATGTCCGGAGCAATCTATCCTTAAGAGCCTGATAGGAGCTATCACATTCTTCAATTATTTGAGCTCCTATAGGGCGGCCCAACTCCACAGTAGTGACCACCTAATTCTCCGAGATCGCCTCATCTCGGTCACATTCTACCCTGGGAACAACCACATGGAGTGTGCGAGAACCAGACTTATCTGTAGATATCTTCAAGAACTTTCTGGCCTTCTTCTTCTCTGGCAGTCCACTGATTCTACTGAGGAATTCCTCCATTTCAATTGCCGGGTTAGTCCCCTGAACAGGATCCCTTCTCATTCTTTCCTTGAGCCAATCTGGCACTGCCTGTTGTGGATCACAAATAATAAGCGGCTGTTCCTCTCTCGCTTCCTGTCCATGCACTTCTTCTCTAACAACATTCTGCTGGGGTTCATCAGTTTCCATCTGTTGAATATTTTCTCTTGATCCTTGAGCCTGCTGCCCTGTAGCAGTCTCTTCCTCCAAGGCCGTCTCAATCAACTGCTGGATGCGGGTGTCTGTCTCTGTTTCCACTTCTCTTTGCCGATTTTCCTTCCTAGGAGTGTTGACACTTTGACTATCTAGCTCTCTAAGAGGTGGCTGGCTCACCTTCTGAAACTCTTGCTCCTCATTCAATCTGCTTCTTTGGTCTGCAAACAATGAGATCTCCTGCACGCTCGAAGATCGAGTTTACGATGGCATGGATGATGCTTCCTCTACCCTCTAAGGCACTTGCTGAACCTGCATCTCCCTCCGCGGTTCTGAAGCTTGGGCGACTTGTTTCCTTTTTCTAGCTGTTGGCGGCCTTTGGTCACCCATCAAATTGTAAGTGAGGGGGACTGATTTGCTTTTAAGTCTATTCACATGCCTTTCTACCCAATTTCTAGTGAATGTGAAAACTGGTATACATAATGTATCTAGGTCCGTGATTTCCGGTTTTGACCAATTGGGTAGTGGGATTTCTGTGTTTCTTACTGTTTCATAGTCCGGCTGCATAACATTCACGTCCTCATCTACCTGATCCAGAATTGGAACAATCTCACATTTTCTAATTATTTTCAAGGGTATTCTAGAAAACATTCTTCTTCTAACCTTAGCTTCATCCATCGCATTGGCCCAAAACTCCTCAATATGCGCCTTGTGCCTATATTCCACACCCTACACCATTTTGATATTGTTATAAGGATCAAAATCCTGCCTGCTGGTGTGGTATGAGAGGTGGAAAATCTGTAGCTCATCCTCAACTTCTTTGGCTGCTTGCAAGGAGGGACAAACCTCATCTGAATTCCCTATGATGATCGAGAAGTCCAATCCTCCTTTCTTCTTCTTTTTTTGAATTCTATCATAGGCAATGAGCTGCCTAGATACCTCTAACATGACCATTCTATTTGTGGGGTACCTTGGTAATCTATAAGGATATGACGTGAACCCCTACAGCCTGATATAAGTGAACTTTGGAAATTGGATAAACAAACATCTATGTCCCTCGATCAACTCCTGAGCTTCTTTTGATATCCTTTGTTGTGTCCTTCACTGAAGGGTCCTGGCTATGTGCATTGTGAAGGCATCGTTCACCCTTTTGTAGCTGGAGGTGCTGCTTAGGTATTGTGGGCAAGCCTCATAGATTTTGAATTGCTCAGGATCACACCCAATCGACTCCTTATAAGTTATTCCCCTGTACTTAGTCATTCGAGCCAACATGTAGATTACATATGAGCTCATGTAAAAATTTTTAGTTCTTCTCAGATTCTTGAATTGTTCATCCAGATTATCACTTATCATTCTTGCCCAGTCCACACAGTCCTTCCCTTCTAGAACAATCCTGATGTAGAAGAACATCCACGACTTGAAGATGTATGATTGAGGACTTCCATTCACTCGGCTGAGCATCATTATTAGATCACAATACTCCTACTTCACATCATCTGAAATAATTTGCTTGGGGAGCTTGGTGCGAGGAGGCCTGGGCTTCTGCATCCAAACAAAATTTATCATTCCAGCGCATCTCTCAAAAGTAGAGGCGTACATCCTTTCAGCCCTCTCCCTCATTCTGTATACCATCCTATCGAAAGTAGGGATTCCAAACGCCTCTCCAATGGCCTCAGTTGTAAGATTGGCAAACAATTTTCCATTAGCGGAAACAATAGTCCTTCGCTCTGGCCTATAGCAGTTGGCACATTCTAGGATTAACTCCGGACACTGGATAGTTGGTGGAAAACTAGCAGCTGCATAAAGTCCACTCTTCATAATTTGATGTGCCGTGACTAATGGAGGATGGCCACCTATCTCGTACATCCGACCTCTGAGTGCTCCAAGATTGTACGAACCGAGATTCGTATTATTCAACTCTCCCAACTTCGATGTAAACTTGTATTCTGGAAGAAATGTTTTGCTCAACTTCTTTATCATCGCCTGCCTGGATATATTGGCCTTGCTTGACTCAGCATTGGCAGCCTTGCCTGTAGCTTTGTTGGCCTTTGTAGCTGCTCCTCTGCCTGCTTTAGCCATCTTGCAAAATAAAAGATAGGCATTAAAATTTAAACTTAGAAAATAAATAACCTCGGGAAAGCCAAAATGTGGAGCAAACTTCGAAAATATGGAGCTTCAACATTAAAAATTCGAACTCCAAACCTCAACAATTTTTCCAGCAGTATGAATATTACTTTTGGCACTTAAAAAAATTTCACCCTTAGCACCTAGCTTGCTGATTTGACTTGCTCACTTCAGCAGCTTCACTTCAACGTTTTTCTCCTCACCCTCAGAGCCACGACTTCATACTTGCAAATGGTGAGAAGAAATGAAAACTTCGTGGCTTAAATAATCGTGCCAAAGAATATTGCTAATTCGTGAGGGAGTTTATTTTAGCAAACTCATTAAATCTCTCCTCCCACTACTCAACAATTTCGAATTTTGGAGAGGTGATGGGCGAGTTGTCAATCAAGCGGGTCCCGTTTGTCATAAACATTGCCTTTGTTGAAGATTCTTTCCTTTGCAAAGTTTGAATTTTCCCTTTTAACTTCCTATAACATTTAGTTATTCCAAAGATCCGTGGGGAAATTATTTAACCCATTTAATATTTCCAACTTTTAAAATTTTACCCCTTACATGGGCGCATTTCATCTTGTATCATGCTTGGGCGCATTTAAGACCTCTGCCTTGGGCGCACTCTGAATCTTGACCTTGGGCTCACTTATCATATCTTAGGCTCATTTATCATATCTTAGGTTGGGTGCATTTTCATCATGCTCTAGGCGCATCTTGACTTGGTGCTTCTCATCTTCTCGTTCTAGGGCGCATTTGAGGGGGGTCTTGTCATCGTTTGTGCCTTAGAATATTTCATCCATCTTATTGTTCTATGGGTGCACTTGATGGGTGTTGTTTCATGTTTGTCTTAAAAATTTTTCAAGCCTTGGTGCTATGGCGGACTTATCATATCTTGCTTTAGAAACTTTTCCATCTTACACTTGGGCACATCTAGCCCTTGTGCTAGGCGCATATCCATCCCATTTCCCTGGGCGCATTTGAACTTGATGCTAAGGGCGCATTTAGATTCTTGTGCTTGGGCGGATATCACTCTTCTCTGTCTTAGGCACATTCTAACTTTCCTTGTGCTATGCCTTGGGCGCATTTACATATGTCTTGGAACTCCTTTGAAGTCCTAGTGCTTGGGGCGCATTTGATCCCCTGAGCTAAGGCGCATTTGAACATTGGGCTAAGGCGCACTTCACCTCCTTGTAGGGCGCATTCCTCACCTTCTTCTTGGGCGCATTCTATGCTTGTGTGTTTGGCACATTTAGCCCTTGAGCCTTGGGTGCATATTGCCTCTTGTGTGTTCACTTCAACTCATTCTAGGGCGCATTTGACTATGTCCCAGGGCGCATCTGAGAGGGGGGGTCTCACATTTCATCTTCAATGCCTTAGAAAATATTTGACCCCCATTTGACTCCCTTGGGCGCATTTGAGTGGTGTGAGGGAGATTTTCATAGTTGACCATTTTTCGTGAAGAGTATTTCCATGTATAAAGGGGATTTTAAACACCTAAGCAATTTTTTCCCTGCTCACCCTTGCTTTCCATTTTTAGTAAGTTCTGAAGTTCTCTTGATTTTCAAACATCTACAACTTCTCAAGACTTGGTATCCGCTCATCATGGTCCCCATGGCCTGGCTAACCTGTTCACACTTGCCTTTTACACTCACCTGCTATTTTAGGCCCTATTCTGGAGATGACTTACTAAAAATAGTAAGTGTGTGGATCGTGCTCAAATTTCACGTGTAGATTCCTTGGAAGATTCTTATCGCGGTGGGATACACCTGTTTTCAGTTTTTCTCGAGTTTTGCCCTTCATTTTAGGCATAAAAGTAGGAAACCCTAATTTCATTGCATGTGCTTATGTTGACCTTTGTTTGACACCGTTTTTGTTACGTACTGCTCTGCTTTGGAAACTGAAGATCTGGAGCTGCTCGGGTGACATCATACCTGCTAAAAGTGGACCTGCTAAAAATAGACCTACTAAAAATAGTAAGTTCTTAGAATTTGTTCAAATTTTGCACACAAGTCCTCTAAAAGGGTTTAAACTTAGTGATGTGATTGAAATTTCCAAAACCCTAGGGAAAAGGTCCCAAATGGAGCACTTACTAAAAATAGTAAGTTGTCAGAATTCAGTGAAATTTTAATGGGGACCTTCCTGAAGCCTCCTGATCACAGTGCTAAGCTCATATTTCAATCTGCTTACTCAATTTGACCTCAAACTAGCTTGAAGAAAGAAAACCCTAATCTGACAAAACACACTCTAGATTTAGCCAAAATTCCAAATTGGGCCAAAAGATGGGTACATCCCCGAAAAGACATAAGGAACCAGGAGAGACTACCGCAAAACTACCCAAAACCAAAGCCAAAAGATCCGAATGGAGCAAAAATTAGGGTGTCCCCATTTTAAATGGGGTGATGTGTGAAAAGGTCACAACACTCACAAAGATGCAACCACTTCACCCAAGCCTTCTACTGCCGAGAAATGCAGTTTTGCAGGTATTCCTCCACCCATTTGTTGACAATCTTTGTTTGCCCATCAGTCTGTGGGTGGTGGCTAGTGCTCAGAGTAAGCTCTATCCTGCATAGTTGGAATAAGTCTCGCCAGAAGTGACCCATGAACCTACTGTCTTTGTCACCGACAATACTCCGAGGTAACCCATGCAATTTGAATACCTCACGAAAGAATAGATCTGCTACTTGTGTAGCTGAATAGGTAGTGGTGATCGAGAAGAAATGTGCATACTTGGTCAATCGATCTACTACCACAAAAATGTTGTCTCTCCCTTGAGCTTTCGGCAAGCCCGTAATAAAATTCATAGACAAGCATTCCCACTTCCTCTCAGGAATAGGAAGTGGCTGAAGCAACCAAATAGGGTAAGTATGCTCTTGCTTGTTCTGCTGACAAACAAAGCACTCCCTGACATAATGAAAAACATTAGATTTGAGACCCTTCCAAGTGAATTTCTCCCGTACTTGCCTATAGGTCTTAAAGTATCCGGGATGACCAGCCATGCGTGAATTGTAGAAAATCCTCAACACCTTGTTCCTCACATCTAAACCTGGGACTAAGAATATTCTCTCTTTGTAAATGAGGAGGTCATTCACAAGAGAGTACCTGTTGTCCTGTATTGTCCCATCAATAATGCCAGAAGCCCACAGATTCTTGGCATACTCTGCTATGATTAAGTGTCTCCAATCCTCTGAAATCTCTGCCATGGAGCTCAAATGGAGATGGCGAGATAAGGTGTTAGCAACAACGTTCTGAGTCCCTTTGACATAGGAGATGTCAAAATCATAAAATTGTAGCTTGCTAACCCATTTCTGTTGACGTTCATTTAGATCTCGTTGTCCAAGGAAATGCCTCAAGCTATTATGATCAGTTTTGACACAAAACTTACTGCCAACTAGGTATTGCCTGAACTTGGCCATTGCATGCATCATGGCCAACATTTCCTTGTCGTATATACTGTAGCTCCTCTCAGGACCCCTTAGCTTCCTGCTTTCAAAAGCTATCGGGTGACGGTCCTGCATAATCACTGCACCAATACCCTCTCCACAAGCATCACAATGAAGCTCAAAAGGCTTGGTGAAATCCGACAAAGCTAGTACTGGACATTTAGTCATCCATTGTTTGAACTTCTCGAAACACTCCTGTGCTTGAGGTGTCCAAACAAATGCTCACTTCTTAGTCAAATTTGTAAGTGGTGCAACATGCTACGAGAATCCACTGACAAATCAACGGTAGAAGGTGCATAACCCAACAAATCCCTTGAGTTGAGTCAAAGTCTTAGGAGTAGGCCAATCAATAATGGCATGAACCTTATCAAGGTCCATGCGAACTCCCTTTGCGTTGACGATGTGACCCAAATATAAAAGTTCTTCCATGCCCAATGCACACTTGGACTCCTTGGTGTACAAGGACTCCTTGTCAAGTATGCCCAAAACAGTATCCAGGTGAACCATGTGCTCCCCCCAAGATTTGTTGTAAACCAAAATTTCGTCAAAGAAAAACAAAACAAATCTCCTCAACTGAGAGTGGAAGACCCTGTTCATAGTGGACTGAAAAGTAGCTGGAGCGTTGGTTAAGCCAAAGGGCATAACCAAAAAATCATAGTGTCCACAATGACATCTGAATGCAGTCTTCTCAACATCCTGCTCTTTGACTTTGATCTGGTGGTATCCTGTTCTCAAGTCTATCTTGGAGAAGTAACAGGCTCCATGAAGCTCATCTATCAACTCGTCGATGCAAGGAATGGGATACCTATTCTTAATTGTCCTCTTGTTCAACATTCGGTAATCAGTGCACATCCTAAGTGTACCATCTTTCTTCTTCACCAAAACCACTGATGAAGCTAAAGGAGACTTACTCGGCCTTATATGTCCCATAGTAATTAGGAAATCTCATTTGGATCACTAAGAAGAACTAAGTAGTCACATCCTTGCATGTTTATACCAGTTAAAAACTTAAAATTGTATGCCAAACAATTTGAGTATCTGCCAGAAAGAAGTTATTCATTTCAGATTATCATTTGAACTCCGTATACCCAATAAGGCACTAGTTTCTACCATTCTACTGTTCAATTTCATTCATTTTTTACATATGAACACATTAGATTTTAGCCTTGATATTGCTTATACAATTTATACCAAATTAAAACTCATTTGTCCACTCCTATTTGCTAGTGTGGGTAAATTGCTTTAGGAAATAAACAGTGGTCAAGTCTGCTTCATTGTTATAGGTACACCCGCCTAGGTCTGGCAACACCTGAAGAGTAGAAGGTCTAAATCATTTGGCCTTGTCTGTTACCCTGAAACGTATCAAGAGATTGGCAACCTCTTGAGGTATTTTGCCTGCGTTTTTGAGAGCTAACACGAGTATATTCGACTTTATAGTCAAAAGTCTTCATTTTCAAAATGCAGTTCAATCTCATTGATTATAGAACCAAATCGGTTCTTATACATGATTTTGTTAAAACTTCAGAGACGGACTTAGGTCATGTTTATCCAGTGGTTAACCTAAGCAGTTTGGAGGGTGTTAGCAACAATTCATTGAGAAATCTTGACCATTCTGGGTTGCTGGCAGCGGCATCTATTCCCTTCATCGCTTTTGATCTCGAGTTTGTTCTTGCTTGCATCAAGCATTATGACTCGTCTTCATGACAAATTAGATCAGCTGATGGGAGAGTTATCTGCAGTCTTAAGTCAAAGGATGTAGAGAAGTGCTTTGCTATTCCTCCTCGTTCAGATAATTTCACTGTGGTTATTGAGGCTTGTGAGAAGATATGGGATGGAGATCAAGAACGTTCACAGAGAAAGGTGGCTCAGAGATGGTTGAAGGTTCAAAAGACTAACATGCCTAAAAAGGTTGGTCGTGGTGAATTCAAGGATGAGGTTGCTGTTTTGATAACTTTGCTCAATCGAGTTATAGGTCAAGAAGATGCTAACACTTTCTGACCATGGATGTTTTACATCATTTCCAGGATCCTTGATGGCACAAAACATTTTGACTGGGCTATGTTGATCAGCGATTGCCTACATCAGCAGATTACTGATTTTCTCAGGTTTCATGAGTTTCATATGGTGTCTTACTTGGTCTACTTAGTTGCATCTCAAGGCAGCTATAGACATCTAAAAACTAATGGGACTCTTGGTGTTCAGCGTGTTCACGAATACTATTCTCAGTTGGAGTTTTCTAAGGCTGAACAAGATTTCCGAGCAGTGAATGATCACTTTTCCATGAGGACAGTCAAAGACCTTGACAACGAAATGCACATCCGGATTTCTGCAGAAGCAAAATCAGCAATGGAGACTTGGGCAGATTGGTTTATCCAATTCCCTACTTTCACATACATTTGAGTTTATGGATATGTTGGAGAGCCTCTGACGTTACCAAGGTACCCTTCAGACAAGATCATCTTCATGGAATTTCTTAGACAGGTTCAACACGTTCATTCCTTTCTTCGCAGTCGTCATAAGTCTGCAACTACTTTTCCATTCGGATTGGGCATTTTCACATGCAGAACTGCGGCAGATGCCAGGTATATGTCAACTGAGATGGAGAGATTCAAACTCAAGTCTCATACTGAGAGGTGTTCCTATGATCCTTTGGGTCATTATGCAGCCAGGTTGGAGCGAGGGATTGCACATAAGCCAACACTTGAAGATTTCTGGGCTAATTGTGAAGATGAATTTGAGGTTCGTCGTCGTCACTATTGTAGACTCACTATTACTCAGCTCTTTGATTACCTATTAGAGGATGTTGATGGTCTATTAGATGATAATGGAGAGGTTCTTCTCAATTCATATGTCAAGGATCAAATTGCTCGGCAGCCACTTCGCTCACCAGATTGGTATGCTAAGGAGAATACTTCTATTGAGGATGTGTCTAGATCAGTTATCAAGACCAGCAAGCAGTTCTTGGAGAGCAAACAAAGGTGAAAGTCAGTTCCTGTTACAGAGCCGCCAGTGAATTTTTCTTCATTGCCTTCTACTTCGAGGTCAAGGCCTTGGGTCAAGGCTATTTTGACGCCACTTGAAGGAGTTAGACTCAGTGGAAACACGAGAAAGAGGACTACTGATAAAAGGAAGCAGAAGCAGGTAGAGAATGCACCTGAGATCCCAGTGGAGACAGTCATTCAGGTTGAGCCTCGTGTTTCACCTCCTAGTTCATCACATGTGCAGCTTATTGATATAGATTTAGAGCTTGAGATACCAGTTCGAGTAGGATCAGAGACAACCGAACCACCACAGGTTGATACATTAGGGACACTCTCTCCTCGAATTGATAATATTGTTCAGTCTTGTTGGCTTGAGAGGTCTTTGGGGAGACAAAGGCGAGAACCTTCATACAACCTTGATTTATCTGAGTTCGGTGAACCTTATTAGAAGAGGTCGAACAAGAAAATCAAGAAGCAGGTGCATATCGAGAAGACTCCAGAGTCAGAGATTGTTATAGAGGTTGCTACTCCTCCAAAGGGTAAGAGCCTAGATGAAGTTGAAGTTGGTGGCTTTACTTTCACCAAGGAAAATCTTGGCAGGACCACTCGAGAGATAGACGTGAGCCTTCTTAAGATTGTCACCAATAATCTTGAAGAACGAATCACGAAGGATGGAGAAGATAAGGCATTGCTTAAAGCTGAGAACAGTCAACTTCGACAATATATCTCTGATCTTGTCCACGGAAATCCGAGAGCACCTGTTCTTCCACAGAATACACCTGCAGAACAACGAAAGTTGGATCAGTTAGTTGGTCATGGTAGACTTCTGGACAACTGGATTGAAAGCTTAATTGTTACTGGTCAGCATCTTCTTATGGATTTGTATCAATTGAGGAGTGACGCACATAAACTTCGTCAAGGCATCCAGCTGCTCGAGATTTCAGTAGCAGAGAGTTTAGCCAAGGATCGAGTTCTTGTATCTCAGTTGTCTGTTGCATATGACGCTTTGGAGCTTGATGAAGATAGAGAGAAGGTTTTCACTTGGAAGGAGCAACACCTTTTCGAAATGGAGATATGTGAAAAGATCTCTACTAAGTTGTTTTCACTAAAAGATAATGTTGTCGGAGCTCTTGCACTTGTCAGTGGTTTTGTTGTTCAGATTCCGTGTCATTATCTTCTTGAGGATGGCACGTATATTGAATTGAACGTAGTGCAAGCTGAGTTCGAAAAGCTGATTCGTGATAGCCTTGAGGGAGATCCTGTGGCGGCTAAGTTGGAGAACATTTCAGTGATTTCAGCTAGTTTCAAGAAAGTGGCTGAAGATGTAAGAGAATGCATGCATACAATCAAGGACAGTGAGAGAGAATTGAAGAAATAGATTATTGTTTTGGACAGCATCAAAGTGCCAGAAGACAAAGTGATTGATGAATTCCTGGACGAGGTGTTAAATCGAGATGACTTGGAGTGATCTGCTAGTTGGGACCTGTAGTTAGTTTCGAGGATAGAGTTAGGAGCAGCAGTTAACTTGACTTTCAATCTTGAGTTCACTTGCTGATTTCATACATGCTTATCTCTTCCTTGGGATTATCTTCACAGGAGTTAGGATTAGGGTTTTTCAGTTAACTGAGGGTAGTGTTCCAGTTAACTTTGCTTTCAATAAGGACGTGCATGCTTGCACATTGTCCATTTAGATTAGATGTACCGGTTATTTGATGGTATTTTCCAGTTAACTGTATAGTTTGCTTTGTTAGGGTTTAGCAATAAAATCTTGCATGCATTGCAAGACTGTAGTTGACGCGAGGTGATTTTAGGGTTCCCTACACCTTTTGATGTCTATAAATAAGAGCTTTTGCTCATTTGTACATAACTTTTGCACGAGAGAGAAATATATGCTGTGCCTACCTTGCCTTCAATATTGCTCGTTCTGTATCTGTTCATGTGTATGTACTGTTATGATGAATGGTTATGCCACTTGGGTTTCATGCAATTATGATGGTGAATTCTTTCCTTAGTTAGATCGACTCTGTTTTGTGTTCAATAAGCTTGTTTAGATTGAGCTGATAGATGTGCCACCTTGCCTTCAAGTTGAGAATCTGTTCTTGTTTATCGTATGGTCTTTTGTGAGTAATAAACTTGTTTAGATTGAGCTGATAGATGTGCCACCTTGCCTTCAAGTTGAGAATCTATACTTGTTTATTGTCAAATAATCATTATTGTTCCATTTCCTCATGCTCTATTTTCTTGAGGAAACTGGATAGATTTAAAGTAGTTAGCTTAGTTGTAGTTAATGATCTGTGAAACCAGAAAATACTTAGTTGCAGCGTATATAGTTTTCTTGAAAGCCTTGTACCTCTTACAGCTGAGACAAAAAAGATAGGATATAGTTTAGTTTATTTCCCTTTTCAAGTACTTTTGTCTGGCACAACGAGGGAGCTTGCCCTCCTAATTTGAAGAGCACTCATTGCGTAGTGTGCATAGCTGTCCGTACCAACTTATACTCCAGAGGTGTTAGTTGCTACGCCACAACTCTGCTGCCCACTCTACCATGTCACGTCTAATAAGTCTCTCCATTCTCCTGAGAGTGATTACTTTCAAGTTGCTGTCCTTAATGGCCTTAAGTACATGATTAGTTCCGTCAACCTTGAATTTCATTTCCATTTCTCTAAGGTTGAGTGTAAATTCACCAATTGCATGAAGCCACTTCATGCCAAGGACCACATTGGTGTCTCCCATATTAACCACATAAAAATCTGCTTTAAACTCATAGTTATTGAGTTTCGTAGGCAGATCCATAATCACTCTCTCACATTTGAGAGTGTAACCATCAACAACTTTTATCCTTATCCCTTCAAATCCCTGAGTTTGAATTCCACGCTTTTCCACTAACCATGCATCTATGAAATTGTGAGTTGTACTTGTATCAAGCAAAGAAATGACTCTTTGACCAGCCAAGAGTCCACGCAACCTGAAGGAGCCTTCCTTTTGCATGCTAGACATATGAGCTTCCTGTAGCTCCATGTCTCCTTCATTTTCAACTTCAATTTCCGAGTTTTCAGTTCCTGAATCCTCTTGATCAGCTTGCTGGTCTGTTATATCAGTCATGTTTTCACCCTCATAAAACCACTCCATATGCCTATTTTAACCCTTAGGCTTAAGAGGACAATCATGGTTTAGATCATAAGGACCCTTGCAATAAAAACACAGCTTCCTCCTACGCAAATCATTAATTGTTTCCCTATCCAAAGGGGCTGCAAATTTCTTCTTTTGATCAACATTTTCTGATTTCTTTGGATCTGATTTGCTGTCTTTATAGGATGAAGATGGTTTTGAGTTGAACTTACTACGTGGAGCTGTAAGTTCCATGCTATGAGCTTTCCTCATAGCTTCTTGCAAGGTAGGGGGATCAAAAGCCTTGATCCAACCCTTCATAGGCTCATAAAGACCCTCTACAAAGAATATGACCAGCCTCCTTTCTGAGATACCTGTAACCATGACCGAAAGCTTTTGAAATTCACCAATGTAAGATTCCAAACTGCCCATTTGTTTCAGCTGAGCTAGATCTCTGAAGTACAACTCTGGATCTCTTTTGTCAAAACGCTCAACTAACCTATCAATGAACTCCTGATATGAATTGATACGGTCATGCTGCAAGGTAACCATCCCATGGTGCCACCAGTCATGGGCGACCCCATCCAAATGCAAAGTTGCGAACTTAATGGCATTTTCTTTTGCCATAGGACGTAGGGTCAAGAAAGTGTCCAATTTGCTAACCCAAGCTCTGGCTATAACCCTACCACTGCCATCAAAAGTGGAGAGTGTGAGCTTGTTGGTTGCATGCCTATGATCATTGTTTTTATTCTTTGGTCTCCTGTCAGTCCTGTTCCAGTTGTGCTCTCTTTTTTGACTCATGAACCTGTCAAAGTTAAGATGATCCTTAACTCTTTGTGGTAATGCTTCCCACTCATCATGCAGTGTCATCACGTTATTTGCAAAGACCACACCACCTTTCTCCTCATCCACATTCCCCTCTTCAGGTTCATTTCTCACAAATGTAGGGCGTGTAGGCCTGTCATAGGTGCGTGTGGGTGTTACTCTCATCCGTGGGGCTCCATCAACACTACCATTCTCCTCCTGGTCTTGATTTAGTCTCCTAGGAATGGTCATATGCTGAACGACTGTAGTAAGTTGTTGCAACACATTTGCTATCTGTTCTTGCCCAACTACAAGACCCCTCAGAATGTCTCTGGCTTCTCTGTCCTCATTGTTACCATGGTTTCTAGGCGGCTCACCATTGTCCCTGTCTCCCATGAATTCAAATGGTGTCTCCTCGAACTGGATTTCTAATGGTATCTCCTCAAATTGGTTTCTCTGTAATCCAGGTCTCCTGCATGGGTAATACTTGTGAGGTCCAACTTGATGCAGCCACATAAGAACTTCTAACCCTCCAGGATGGAAGGATCAGAGCTCTGATACCACTGTGAAGAACCCTGCTGGTTCTAGCTCTGCCTCTGATGCTAAAAATGTATTGTTTTTGCATTTTCGCTTATTTTGATGGATTTTTGACAAATAATAAAGAAGTTGCCAGGCAAGAAATAATACTAAACTGAATAAACAAGTAACTGTGGAGTAACTGCAATTTTATTACATAACTGGCAATTCCTACAAGTAAATCTTATTCAACAAACATACTCAGAGGTCCTCAGCTTTATTAAATAAGAAACTTCTGGAACAAGCTAGGCAATACATAAAACTGACAAATCAAATCGCCCAACTCCAGATACTGATTTCTCCACGTTGGAAACTGGATCAAATGCCCTGATGAAGCAAGGCGTCCAAGGTAGAGCCAACAAAAGCCACAAAATGAAGGCGTTTTAGCCTCCAGCTCTCACGCCCCAGCCAGATGCAACATGTGCTACTATGAAGAAGTACGACCAGTGGATAGAGAAGGTACGACTTGTTATTCTGGTGTCTGTAATTGATGTATGAAGGCACCACAAACCAATATGCCTCTTATTGAAAAAATAGGAAATAAACTATAAACAACTTTGATGAAAGCACAAATGAACTCTAGAATGAAGCCCTCTTTGAAGCAATGATTCAGCTGGTCTTTCAGAGCTTCAAGATTGCATAACACTGAAGAATTTCCGTTCTCCATTGGTGGTAATATGCTGAAACCCTTGTCTCAGGCACAAACTTCAAAGAAGCCAAAAGTAGTCAATGTCAAATGCTCATGAATGAATGAGGTTGACTTGCCCTTTTCCTTCTTATATTCTCTCCAAGAGGCACGATTTCCAATGAGATCATTTTAATACATTTAAAATGTATTTTAATGTTTGATACCCCTTTTTAATTAATTTCTCAAACTTGGGCGTACCATTTAGCAAAATTATTATAATCTCACTTTATTAAATTTAAGTCGCTCACTTTTATAAAGTTAAAATATAACTTTATAATATCCCCTTTATTAATTAAATATAACTTAACCACTTAAATATTAATATCTCCCTCAATATTTAGTATTTTGACGTGTCGTCTGAAGCTGGGGTCAATACTATAAAAACCCCATGTGTCCAGGTGCCCTGACTAAAAATAGCATCACTGCCAGAATGACTTACTATAAATAGTAAGTCCCTCAAACTAAGCCAACACTGATCTGCAAAGGCTTGGAACTGAACCCAATACTGAACTGAAGAAATGGAAATGACAATAACCTCCATTAACTGCCATTGAGACCCTCTATCCAAACATATTAGCCTACGAGGGTCCAAGTAATAGGCTAACCCATCTGCAACTGATACTGACTAGAGTGGGGACATTACAAAGAATCAGACTTTAGGTTGAGAGACTGACTTGTAAACTTAGCACACACAACCAACTACTTGTTATTGTGGTTTCCATTGGCCTGCCATTGTAGGAAAAGTAAAACCTACAAATACATAATGGTAAAAGTAGTTAGTTTAAGGTCATTACCAAGAAATACACCAATTTAGTTTATGAGACATTCCTCTTAGAAGCCCACAAGGGGATTTTTTTCTTCTTTTTATATATATTTTATTATGGGTTCATGCACCCTACCCTTTGCCAACATCTGAACCTATGCCACTTCTATGAAGAATACATTCCTTCACCAGTAGGCCATACTTAAGATAGATCACTAGTTTAAAGGGTTTACAAAAGTGAACAAATGTATCTAATTGTCTCGGCAAACCTTTGGAAGTTTGAATGAGGAGGATATAATCAGTGAAAATCTAACAGCAACAGGTTGATGGTGTAAATTACAATTATCATCAACAGGAGTGATATATTTAATAAAGTCCTCAAGCTCATCTATGTAAATCCCAAAGCAATTCAGTGAGTGACAACACCCTTGTTAGACTGTAACAGTATACTTAACACATGCTAGTGTGTGACTTAGCAGCCCAAAGCTAATCCACAATTGTCTCATAGAGATTCATGAGAAAAGCTCAGGAATAATAGTGGTAAACAAGTTCTAGAAAAATAAATCTCTAGATATGGAACAAGTCTCGTCAAGGATAGCGAGAATAGTAAACTGTGGTCAACAGGATGGAAATCTCTCTTGAAGCTTTCCTATCTTCTCACTTGGAATCTATACAAACTCCATTTTCTTAGAAATGCTCATGTTCAAAATCATGGCATAAAAAGGATGGGTGAAGTAAGAGGGAAGAAGGAACATAATAAAAAAAAGAACTTTTTCTTTTAATTCAAGGTGCACCAAATTAATATGTTTGTGCTACTATGCAAATGCCCTTGATGGAATTTCGCTATAGTTGATTTTTTATTTATGTTTTAGTAGACTATTTGTTTTCCACGTTAACAAAATGCTCAATGATTTAAGATTACTGTTCATAAGAAAACCTTTGCTTGACTTATATCAATGTAATGCTTAATTAGCGTTGGACAGAAATATTTCTTTGAAACTGCTTGGGTTTAATGTTTTTCAGATTTCTTTAAAAGTTTGTGTATTTAGGCAAGGAACAATCCATTTATCAGATGAGCTTTGTTCCTTTGGGAAGGTTACTTATTTATGTTGTAGTCAAGGCAGACTATATATTAGTATTTACAAATATGCTTATGGTTTTCATTTTGCAGCATATTATTCTCGTGCTTTACACACAGTTCGTGCTGCAGCTAGTTTGGGACAAAAGAGTGATACAAACAGTCAAGCAAATCAAGGAAGCAAAAAGCCTTTAGACACATGGAAAATAAAAATGCTATATGATGGGGAGTGCCCATTGTGTATGCGTGAGGTCTAGTTTTCTTACACTAGTAAATAGTAAATGCCATTAGCTATAGTGTTGTTGAGTGGACTATGACATTTAATCAGATGATTTTAGGCAGCTGTTCATTTTGATAGATGTAGTTCAACATGTAACTCAACGGATTCTGGTTGAAATTATAAAATTATGCTTTGGATCTTGTTAAATAGTAAGATTTAAGCAATTTTTTTCCTTTTGCTTGTAGACAAACCATGGAGGGGGCATACACAGGTTAACAGGATTCTGGCTGAAATTATAAAAAGAATGCTTTGAATCTTGATAAATAGTAAGGTTTGATTAATTTTATTCCCTTTTTCTTGTAGAGAAAACATGGAGGGGCATATGAAATATTAAAGGAGGCTCTAAGATTGAATGATCTTATTTTAAAGGTCGAAATATCAACAAGGCTGAAACAGATCTACATTTCAATAGGTTTAATGGAACAAAGAATCTTGAAATGATATGGAGAGAAGTTTTAAATAGGAAGAATTGGGCGATTTTGGAAAGTAAAATAAACCTAGGAAACCTTCTAATAATGAAGTCCCTAGCTCTAAGATGAAATCTTTGAATTTGTTTAAACTTTAGACTAAAGGATGGAAAAAGCTCAGAGGTCCCACAAACTTATTACCAACAATTGCAATCTATCAAAGCGTGAACTAAAGCTTTCCAACAAGAAGAATTATGATCCCTTGACTTAGGCTTGAAAGCATGTAGGAGATTTTGAAAAATCAATCATTATCATATATTGAGAAAATAGAATGTTTTATAAACTAGAAAGTGAGAGTAGATTTCCCCTTAAATGTTATTGTGATGAACTATTTTGGAGGTATTAGGAGAGAACAAAAATCGAATCTTTCAAGATTGATGTTATTTTTAGTCAGATCTCAATTGAGGGAGTATCTTGCTTCATATCATTAGACTCATCATAAGCAGTAATTTCAAGTAGCCTAAATGGATCTTGAGCCTATGCAGATTAAAATATAGAATGAGGTATTTTCACAGGATTAGGAGGTTTGAAAGAGGAAATTAAAGGAATTGGCATATTAATAAGAAAGGGGAGTTATTCATAAATTGGGAGGGCTTTCCTCTCAAATTGTTCGCTAACAACAAATACGTACTAAATACTTATCAAAAACTGTCAAATACACACTGACAACCCTCTTTATTGGTTATCAAAACAGCATGACAATAGTGCATATTGAGGAACAAAGTATACAATCTTGATAAACTAATAGAAACTCATGAGAAGCATACACAACAAACTGTAGCACATTTTTCTCCGAGAGAAAACCCAATGTTGAGTAAAAAAATCTAGCTCTAGAGAGCAAATACTCTTAGTTTGGCAATCAAAAAGATTGATTATAGATGTTTACATGGTTTCCATGACATCCATGAGCTTACACAACAAATTTGAAGCTTCTAATAGCTCTGCAACACTACTCCCACTATTGAATATTGTTGTACCCAATCTGAAACTTGATTGTGTTATCAGATTGCTCATTGTTTGTTGTTAGTTTACCAATCAATTGTCGTAGTAACGTTTTTTGGTCAAATCGTGTGTCATCATGTCAAAGTTCACTATTGCAAATTGTTTGTTGATTTTAATTTTAAATTATTAATTATTCATTCATAATTATTCCAATTAAAAATAATTATTAATTATTATCTGATAATATCAAAATAAAAAATGTTATTCAATATTAATTGATATTAATAGAATATATATATATTTTTTTGATACGTAAATAGTTTTTTATTAATTTCAAAATTGGGTGTACAAAGCTCTGCCTCAGCGGTGATGATATCACCTCAGACCTGCCACCCCAACATTGCACCCACTACCAGACCATACAACTTCTACCCGGTACTGACCAGACACAAGTAACCTAGACTGAACAAACCATTACATATTACAAAAAGATGCGAGGACCACCAGCCAATTTTACACCTTCATTGCCATAGCCCGACCACCCAAAAACCATCGAAACTTTCCGACACCACACCCCAGAGCCAGTAGAATAAAATTATTATTGAATATTAAAAAAAAATTTAATTATTAATTATTAATTGATAATTGATATTAATATCTTAAAAAAAATATTATTCTGAAAGTTTAATTCATAATTGATAGTATTATAATTATTTAAAAAAATGGAAAAACAGTATTCTAAAAGAGTAAGAAAATATTATTAATTATTAATTAATTTTTAATCAATTAGTAATTGCTATTATTTTAAGATAAAATAATAAAAATTATTAGTAATTATTAATTCATACTATTATTTATTTATTTATTTTTAAAAAAGAAAAGTTGATGAAGCGAAGGTGTGCTTTTACAAAGCTGCTCAATCAAATAGAAATTGCAGCCAAAGGAAATAAAGCATGCCTCAACATAAAAGGAATAAAGGTGCACCTTTATGAGATTTTTATGGTTTCTTAAAAGTGCAGCCAGGTACCAAAAATTGTTTTTTGTCTTTTCTTTAAAGTGAAGGCAAGTATTGAGAAACGTGCCTAAAGATTGAGGCTCATTTTTTATATACTTTTGGATAAGGAAAATGGGTTTGAAATTAGGGGCCGTGCAACAAGGCAGATTCGCAATGTTTGGTGAAGAGGGACTACATAGCAAGGCAGTTTGGTGGTTGCAGGCACTAGATACTGGGAAATGCATCAGTGAGGGTCCTAGTGTGTTGGTGGCAGGAACAATGGAAAAACGAAAACAACAGAAGGTTAAGTGGGTCCAACTGATGCAAACAGAGGGCTCAAAAGTGTGGGCCTCAAAAGCCCATAGGTCAGTGGGTCTGAAATATCTTATTTTAAAAGAAGTTTCTTTTTATTTTCTTTATTTGCCTGGAAAATCTCAGATGTTGGGTTTGTATCGACTGTCTCTCTCAGTCAATGATAAAACATTCGCATCAAACACATCAAAGCCTTACTGTGTTGAACTGTTAAACTAAAACCTTGGATACAACGAAAAAGAGCATTTAACCCATCAAAATAAGCAGAACAACAAACACTCATAAAAACAATGAAGACAACTAATGGCATAGTAGAGGAACAATTATTGAGTGGGAGTGAAGATAGCATGGGGGAAATCCAAGGGGCTTCCAAGTCAGCATGATCATTCTGTACAACATGCTGTATGTTTCAAAGAACGTGCACCACTTTGTCACGATTAGGGCCTTAGAAGCCATATTGCCGCATTCACAAAAACAGAAACACACACAAACCGAGTTAGCAGATTCAGGGGCAAACTTGACAAATGTGAATGCCAAATGGTATATAAGAGGATTTTGCAACGTAGGCAGGTGAAAATAACAAGAAAGTTAAAACGGTTAGGAGGCAAAATTTTTGTAGCCATCCTTCCAGAATCAACTTGCAATGCTCAAACAGAAACATGGGTAAACATAAAGAAAGAGTAGCTAAATTCTTTGATTGTTGGGCAAGAAACCATTTTGGAGCTAAATTATAGTAGGAGATAGAGACAAAGCCGTATGAGTACAAGAAATACTTTGAAGTTAATGTAGAGGAAGAGGTTGAGAATCGTTTCAGCTCAGACCTTTACTGCACCATATCAACACCTTTAATGTGGTCATTAGAGTTGGTTGTCAAGGAGCTATTGGGACTGAAAAGAAGATTGAATAACTTAGAGGTGAAAGAGTAGTCGAAAGACACCAAACTTCAAGAGATCATAGAAGCCAACGCGAAGCTAACACAAGAAAATAGGTTACTTAAAAGTCAGTTGAATGAATTGCAAAACAACATGGAGATAGGACAGCAAGAGCTTTTAGCACTGAAACATGATCTGCGCCAAGTCAAGAGTGGAAGTGTAGCTCAAGTAGGAGAAGAAAAAGATATCCCGAATATCAAAGAGTTCCAATCAGCAATAGCAAATATGGAGGTCAAAGAAACCAAGTTAATGGAGAAATTAGGACAGGCCAAGTCATGGTCTCAAGTGGTAAAAGAATCAACAGAGACACAAAAAGAGCTCATAAAGAAACAAATCAGGTTGCAAATGTGGGAAGAAAAAGACTGGCAAGATAGAGTAGAAAACCTTATAATTAAAGGATTGAAAGAATATAGGAAAGAAGAAAATACCAGCAGACTAGTAAGAAAATCTTTGTTAGATAAATTCCAATTGGCAAGGCATATCATCTAAGTAAATAGAATGGGAAGAATGGTAAGGGGGGAAAGGAATAGAAATGTAAGAGTAACCTTGAAAAAGATAGCAGATAAGAATAAAATAATAAGAAACAAAAGGTTCCTCAAAGGGCACATGTTTTATATAGATGAAGATCTAACTCCAGCACAGTTAGAAGAGAGAAAGAAGGAATGGGAGAAAGTTATAGCAGCAAGGAATGCAGGAAATGCGGCATGGCTATATAGGGGGAAAGCCCAAATCAATGACAACAAGAATCATAATAAATAGGAAAGTGGGGCCCCTCAAAATCATCTCTAAATTGTATGTTGGAATTGTAGGGGCTACCCTTGGAGGAGGGGTCCTAGTTTGGGCCCATAGCAGAGGGAAAGGACATCATCGTACTCGTTGAAACTCATGAGCATGAGGGCTGCAAGGTACCAGTTTTTGAAGGTTTTAAAAAGGTTTCGGTTTGGAACGATTTAACAAAAAGTGGAAGGGACATGGAGGTGTGGCAGTTTTAGTAAGGGAATCATGGCAAGGAATCATAAAAATGGAAAAGAAGGGCCCAAATAACCAGTTTATATGGATGAAGATTACAAATAGAGAGTCTATCATTTTTCTTGCTGGTTACTTTTGCTCCTTATGGATCTAAAACCTACAAGAAAAAGAAACTAGACAAGGAAGATACTTATGAAGTTTTAAAATGGGACATAGCAAAATATTGTGCCACGGGCAAGATCATGCTTATGGGGGACTTCAATGCTAGAACAACAAATAACCAAGCGCTTTGCCTCAATAGGGAAGAGAGGCTGAATAAAAACTCGCTATGACAAAAGGAAGAAGGGAATGAGAGGTGGGAAAGGGTCTCTCAAGACAAAAAAGGAGGCATTTCACATTATTGAGTTGTTGGGGCTTATGCAGCCTTCATGATTTGACCATTTGTAATGGCATAGAAGTATGGCTGAGATCTCGGAACATCACATGTCAAATGTGAATGGGCAAAGTATGGTAGAATATGTCATTTGCTCGCATAATATTCTACCAATGATAAAGGAGGCAGAAATGGGAAGTTGCCCCATAGAATTGAAATTTGACCATAACCTTGTAAAGATTAATATGATGCAAAAAGCTGGCCAGCAAAGGGACAATCTTCAGATAACTAAAGAAGTAGCTTCGCAAGGAAAAATATGTATGACTTGAGAGAATCAAAACACATTCAAAGCAATGCTTGAAAAATAGCTTCAGAAAATAAAACACACTAGCAGCCCCAACAAAGGCAAAGGAATGATAAACAACAATAACCTTATGGTAATAATCCACAAAGCTCTCATGGAGTGCAAAAGAGTTAAGAGTCAGAAGAAGTATCAAAAATAGTTTCCTAGCAAACCCTTGGTTTGATGAAGAGTGCAAGGCTGCAAAAAGAATGCTTAAAATTTCAGGAAGGGAAAGAGAGTACAAAAATGTGTATGAAATACTTGTGGGATCTAAAAAAGAAGAGTACATGAAAATAAGGAGGAAGGATTTAATAATTAATTACTTCGGGCAAGCATAATCCTAGAAATTTTTGGAGAGAATTGCAGCAAGCTAAAGAAAAAATTGAAAATAGTATCTCAAGCATCCAATGGCTTGGTTATGCTAAGGAATTGTATGAAAGAGACCAAATAAGGATCCTCCCCCAATAATTAATGCTAAAGTCAAAATCTTCTCTACTAAGGACATAAAGGAAGGAATTAAAAAGTTGGCTGGAGGCAAAACTCAAGACATAGATGGTTTATAGCATAGTCGAAAAAACTCGCCAAGCCCCCAAAACACAACTTGGCAAAAACTCGACAACTTAAAAAATTGCTTAAATTTCTTTAAAAGCACATTTTTTTTGCAAAATTCAATGATAAGATGCATCAACGAGTCAATAGATGAGTACATAAAAGAAACAAGTTGAGTCTAGTCGTATTTGATTGATTTGAAAGCAAATTGGGTACAAAATTGCATCCTCATGTGGAATACACTGATATTGATAGTCTGAAAAAAAATGAAAATAGCAAATTGTTTTGTAAAACTGAAAGTAAATGCTACATTAATATATTTTACAAATTTACATCTTCCTCTTCCCATGTCTAGTGAAAACTAGGGGGAGGTAGAACTAGATGATATTATAGATGAAGACTTGTAGGCAAACTTGGAAACTTGGACTTGGAGTGTACCTATAAAATCAAATGAAATGAAAATGCCTTTTTAGTGGCCGCGGGAGACCTTTTTCTTGGATGGGTGAGTTTTTTTTTTGCGGACTCATTGAGTTTTTGGTGAAAACTCGCCAAAGTTTTTCTCCTTTATTTGGCGAGCAATTTTGGAGAGTAAATGTGGGAAAAACCCGCCGTCAAGAAAAACTTGGGAGTTTTTTAAAACTCGCCGATTACTTGGAGAGTTTTTCAACCATGGTTTATAGGAAGAATTCTTAAAGTGAGGCTTGGAAGCTCTTGCACCCACATCAAAAAAATATTTAATCAAGTCATTCAAGATGGATTCCTAACAAATTGGACAACTAGTATTGTCATCCCTCTCCTCAAAAGTGGTGATGTCAACAATCCGGCATACTATAATGATCAATCCCCTTTTTGGAAAACTCTTTGGGAGTATGGTGGAACACATGATCAGCCTTTGGGTTGAAAGGGAAGGGAAAAGGGCGAAAGGCCAAGCCGGTTTTAGGCCAAGGCACTCTACTGTTGATCATTGCATCACTCTCAAGCATTGATCAAAAAGGTTTGGGAAAAGCAGGGAGAAGAGGTTTTTTGCTGCTTTGTCGATTTCAAAAAGGCATTTGATATAGTGCCTAGAAGGAAACTTTGGCATAGAATGGAAGAGTTGGGAGTTCCAAAACAATATAGGGTAGTAGTCCATAGGCTGTATGAGTAGGTTCAAGCCAATTTTATAACTAAAGATGGTTTATTAGAGTGTTTTGGGAGTGACATCGGTGTCAAACAATGGTGTCTACTGTCCCCCACTTTGTTTCGGCTTTACATAGACAAGTTAGAGGATTGGATAGACAAGTCACATGGTGAGGGACCGCATTTGGCCACCTTTGTGATAAAGTTAATGCTCTACATTGATGACCTTGTCCTATTGGCTAAAACGACACATTGTCTACAACATCTAAGAGCCCTAGAGCTATTTTGTCAAGAGGTGGGAATACAAGTGAACATTGGAAAAACCAAAGTCATGATCTTTACTTTTAGAAGAACAAAGAAGCAAATAAAGTTTGAGTTTGAAGGAAGCTCCTTGCAAGTGGTAAATCAGTACAAATATTTGTGCCTTGATTTTCATAGAAACCTTAGCTAGGAGGCTTGTAAAGCAAAAATGATACAAGGGGGATGGAAGTTATACATGCTTCCAAACAAATGATGATCAACTGACCTATGGGATTGAAAGACAAAGATGTTATTTGGGCTGCTTGTTACATTGGAGGTGTTGTATGGTTGTGAAGCGTGGGTCAGCAACACATCATTATCAAGATGGAGGCAAATAGAAAGATTACGAAGATATCTCACCACAAGCAATTTCAAAACTAAAGCCACTGTTCCATATGAGATCATCCTAGCTGAGGCTGGTGCCTTATTGGTTGAAGTGGTTGTGATGATCCGATTGTTAGGGTATTTGAAGAGAATAGGGAATATGGATGTAATGTCCCCATTTTGGCCATATGCTCTTCATTTGGATTTAGTCTATTTCCGAGAATCCGTAGGCTACTCAGTTGTGCAAAGTTAGGGTTTCCTCTTTCAGATACTGCTCAGTTGGCGTTTAGAGGATGTTGTGTAGACTTACTATTTATAGCAGTTTGCTATTTTTAGCAAGTCTATCTTTTGGTAGTATCTGTCTAGCAGCAGTTCAATCCTTTGCAGTTTAGTGTTAAGTTTGGCTTTCTGTTGTTTTGATGTGAACTTACTATTTATAGCAGTTGGCTATTTTTAGTAAGTCTAATTTTGGCAGTGGCATCATCAGCAGTTCAGCTCAAGTTATCTTGCTATCCATCAGTTTTAGTATTGGCATTGGTTTTGGTTATCTCCATGGACTGAATTTTTATACTTAGTCAATTTTATGTTTTTTAGTTGTACCCCATGCCTAGGCTTAATAACTTCATGTTGTTTTAAAGAGGGGTCATTAAGGGGTTATGTTGAGCATTTAATGATTTAAATAAATGCTTTATTATTGCAATTTGGAAATGGACGCCTAAAAGGAAAGTTGAATAATATTTTATTATTTCAAAAAGTAAATTCTTAAAGGTGGCGTCCCTCTTGGAAGTTGAAGTGATTCGACTTCTTGGAATTTGAAGTGTTTCATTTTCCAATTGAAACTCATATATTGCTGCTGTTTGAAGAGTTGATTATCTTTGGAAAATTATAACAAAATGCTGCTAGATTGAATTCAGAACCCGGCTAAGGGGAAGTTTAGCAAATTGACTCCATTCTTCGGGCCTGAAACTATGGTTCCCTAGATGGTGGATTGAGAGTGTGCTTCATTCAGAAGTGCACATTGAGCTTCATTGTTGAAGAATTTGATATATTTTTCAGTTTTTGAGCTTGCTGGTTCGTTCATGGCTGAAGGTGATTTTCATATGCAGCTCTTTGAATGATTTTTAATTGCACATGGGTATTGGTTCTTTCAGTATGTATGCTTGAGGCGTCCCTATTTGTGCAAGATCAGAATTTATAATAAAGTGGATGAATTTTAAAGAGAGGTCGACCCTCTCCTAGGGCCGTACCATTTCAAGAAGATAGCTTTGAAATTCGTGTCTTCTTTTTGGTGTTTGATTTGGCATTAGAGTTTCATGTGAGCTGGTCGCCATGTTTCTTGTGATTAATTGCTTCTAATTTAAGGTGATATGGTGAAGTATTGTGGAGGTTATGAACATTTGGGTGTTGCGTAGTTGCTGGTTGAAAAATTACAGGCTGCTGGTTTTATATCAGACTTAGCTCTTTTCTTGATATGCAATACTTCTTGGGCATCTATGCTGCTAATTCCCTGTGCATTCCATTTGGAGAAGATAGAAGCATTTTGGAAGAAGATTTGAACAATTTAATGATGACAAACTGTTGCCTCATCGAAGTTTGGTGAAGTGTGGTAAGAGATTTGAACATTCTTGAAATGTTGGATATGCTGGTTATGAAAATTCAGTTTGCTGGTTCATTATATCAGATTGAACAAAGTTCAGATTTTGGCTTGTAGTTCTGTATTTGTGAAGATTAAAAGTTGGAAGAATCATCTTTCAAGTATTTGCATTGGTTATGTTATTGTAACACTTGTAAATTGCAGATTTATTTCATTGTAAGGCTGTGAATTAGTAGTACTAATCCAGTCAATTTCATTGCTGCATTTACTTGTGAATTATAATGCAAAACATTAATTACCTCTAGATGGTTTACCGCCAGTGTGGAGAATAAACTTTGTAACTCTCATTGTACCCACTGAAAAGTAGAGAAGTCCCACTCATGAGTGGATGCTCGCCGCAGCGGATGAATTAGTTGAATTGTTTGTAGTATTCCCCCCACTGTTTAAGTGGTTGAGTGGAAATCTTTATGGCTGGTTCACCGCCTAAGTTCTTTCAGTTTTGTAATACTTACTCTGCCATATGTTAGCACCTCGCCTTCAAAGGGATCTTGTGTGCACATTCTTGGCGTTGAGTTTATTTTGTACTTCCAATTGTAATCATCCTATAGTTGTTGAGTTATTAGATCCTAGGGATCCTCTGACCATATGCTCGCCCCTCTTCCTTAAGTGGTTTTAGGGCGCATTCTTGGTTAGAGTTCTTTTCTGCATCGTTTTGGTTTGGAGCTAACTTTAACAGGTGCATGTGCATTGTAATTGATATTGAAAATCAAGAGAAAAAATTAAGGGGCATATTTCAATGGAAGGTCACTACTAGCCCAAAATTGTTGTAGGGGAAAAGCTAAATAGAAGAAAAAACACTTGGATGAAAAAATATCAAGTGGATGAATAAATGGGGACTTAATATGCAAGAATGCCCAATTGTAAATGCAAAAATCAAAAGGTATGTGCAAGAGAAAGTCAAAGCAGCAATGTGGACAAAACATCTTGAGTGAAAAAGGGAATATTATGTCAAACATTTCAATCCCACATGTGAACATGAGAAAAACACTATATAGAAGTGGATATAAAATGGAAAGAAAAAATGCTAATAGCCTGGTTAAGAACCAGCTCACACCATCTTAGTGTGAAACAGGGAGATGGAAAACACCAAAAGAGTAATGGGTTGATAGGGTTTGCTGTCTCTGCACTTCAAGGTTGGTGGAAACAGAATGGAATTACATCATGGAGTGTTCGTGTAATGTCCCCATTTTTGGTCACTTCAATATTGTAATTGGCTTTAGTTTTCTCGATGAATGGAAGCCTTGTTTGAGAGGATGTTTGATGTTGGAAATGCGCTTGGTTGGTCTAGAAGACTACTATGCCACTTTCCAAAATGAATTTCAGCTTTTGGTGGGTTCTCCAAGATTATCAAAGAGAGTGTCTTTTTATAGTAAGTCACTCGGTTGGGCCCGATTTTCATTAATCATCATCAATATCATTCTAGTGTAGTCAGATTTCAATTCCAATGCTTTTCAATAGTTTTCACAACATAGGTGCATCATTGGTTTTAGGTTAATTTTTTTACTAAGGTTTTATAATTTTATAAAATAATTTAGAAAACAACTTAGTGTAATAGTTCGTTGGAAAGGGAATTAAAAGTTTTAAATCTTGGATGCTTGATTAAGTGACTAAAGTGTTGAGAATATTTAAATAATGAAATTGATCACTTTTTGAAGCAATAGGGCTTATTTAAATTATAAAGTGATTTTAAATTGTAATTTCTGGAAAGTTTCGTGGAAGGTTAAAAAAGGAGGTTGAGGAGATGAAAAGCATTCATTTCGGTTATTTGATATTCTTTGAAAACCACAGTTGTGGAGATTGGATATATTTGTGATTTCTTTAAAATTCATCTGCAATGAAAGAGAGTTTTCAATTTATAAATATTTGCCATAATCAGAACAAGGGATTTATCATGAAAGTATCAAATTGAATTTTCAGAACCTCATCAAAGGGTTTTAGATTTAAGTCACTAAGGTTGATAAATTGTCAAGTGTTTTAGAGTTTTGTTAGAGGGTTTGCCAATTTTGTCTAAATAGACGAAAACTTCATTGACTTCATGCAAAGCCATCTTTCAAAAAAGTCTATTTTTAGCCTACACTAAAATTGTTATGAAAATGTGTCTCAACCTTGCAATTACAAAAGGTTTACTGTTGATAGGTAAGCGTGGGGGGGTGCATGGGGGGAGTACCCCCCTTGTGGGGTTCAGGGGGCTCATCCCCCTGGTGTGTCTTTTGGGGGCAACGCCCCCAAAAGACACATTTTATGTATATTTTATTATTGTAAATTTGGATCGTTCATCATTAGGTCTCAGATTTGACGGTAGATATTTTGTTTGCTTGTCTTACCCTAGAAGGAAACCCTATTTTATGAGGCTATTGAAGTAATATTGTTATATTTAGCATATAATGGTCATCTTAGTTAAGTTTAGTTTGCTTTTAGTTAGTTTTAGCAACTTTCTTTCATTTCCTTTGTTATCGATTGTTTCTAATTTAAAAACATCGTCTTGTAATTTCTTATTTAAGGAGTATTCCTCTTTTTTGTTTAATCAATCAATTACCATTTCATGGTATCAGAGCAAAGGCAATTTTTTGTAATCAAATTCGTGGCTTTTTTACCTGAAAATTTTGAAAATATTTTCAGAAGTTTTTGATTGATTCTTTTAATAAAAAATCGTGGGTTTTTTGACTGATTTTCGTGACCTATTTCTAGGTGATTTTGAGGGTTTTCTTTTTGAAAATTGGCGTTAGGATTTTTTTCTAAAAATCGTGTGATTTCACTGTGAAAGATCGCGCTGTTTTTTCTGTGTAAAATCGCGCCCTTTTTTATCTTCAAAAACGTGGGTTTTATCATCAGAAATCTTGGGTTTTTCGTGATTTTTTTTTATAGCATTTGGTGTGTTCGTTTGCATGCCCTAGACGGTTTTTATTGAGTGCGTTTTCTCCTGGTTTAATGGTTTAAACTGCCACGTCTGAGCGTGCGACTTGGGTGAGCTCTCTGCACATGTTTTTTGGGTGATTTTTCTGAAAATCGCGGGTTTAGCAAGCAGATTTCTAAAGCATTCTATGGATGACATTTCTGGTGATTTTTTTGCAAACAAAATCCGTGTCTTGGCATCTTTTGTTGATAATTTTTTGGAAAATTGTGCCCTCTTGGTGCATAGGGTTTTAGACCCGAGTTGTGTGAAAATTTTGCAAATTTTTTTTTTTGATTTGTGGATCAAATTGTTGGTTTCCAGCCTTTGATAAGAACCCTCGTCACTGTCGCGATAGATAAGCTCATGATAATCGCAACCAACACAGATAACCGGTTTGTAGTTTGATTTGAAATATTTAATATACAATTGATGAATCATATTTAAGATGTGATTAAATTGAATAGACATATCCTTGATTTCTGAGAATACAAGCTGAATATTACACAATCCAGATTGATGGGACATAATAGATTACAATAATCCTTGTCACCACGGATCAGCAAATATGAAAATTATGTAACAGTGTCCGGACTTCCCATGGCGGAAAATCTTAATTATGTGCGTTGGAACCACAATAACTCTATGCAGCCTTGCTTTATCTTTTGCAGCATTTAGGATCTTTAATGTTGCCTCCACGATATTTTCAACACCAAATTTTTAACATCGGATATAAACACACTTTTGCAATAGACTGGGTGAAATATAAATTTTAAATTTTAAATTTTTGGAATGACAACAATGAATAGAGTGAAGTGTTAAATGATGGAAAGAATGAACACGACGGAGAGACAGAGAAGAAATGTAGATGAATGATGGAGTCAAAAAGGGTTTTGCACATGGTCTACATTTCTCACCTGTTGATGAATACAAGAATGGTAGAAAACAATAGTAGTTGCACATGGTCTTCACTACAGTACCATTGTAAATACTGTTGTGGAAAAAATAAATGAATGGAGAGAGATCAGAGAGAGGTCCAAGAAGAAACCTCCTCTGATACCATATTGAAATGAGAGAGAAAAAATGAGATTGCTCTCGAATCAAAATACTGTCTTTCACATTACACTACAAACAATTACAAAGTATTGGCATTATAAAGCCATTATTCTCGTATAAAACTATTTACGGGAATATAACTACTCGAACTAAATTTATTTAATAAATTAACAATAGCATGTTAATTTATTTATTGAACTATTAACTATTTTATGTCATGTAGTAAATTCTAATAGGAGTGGCAACGAGAAAAGGTAGGAATTTTGGATTGTTGGGGTTGGAGGAAACTCGTACCACATGCCTAGGATCGAAATGTTGGAGAATTGGGGGATTGGGGAAGATTGGGAAGTGCTAGAAGGGGGAAGGAAAAGGGGAAGGCTGATAGAGGAACTCCAACGAAGGAAAGACTTTCAGGAAGTGAAGCTTGGGGTTTGGGACGATGTTGAATTTGGTGTTGAGTTAAGGGGAGGTTGGAAGTTTGACTTCAATATATGTTAACAAAGGAGTGAAAAAGTTTTGAGCTTTTAGAGTTTGGAGGGAAGGGATACTCAAATAGGGAATGGTTGAAAGTTTGATGGCTGAATGATGTCAACAAGATGAAGGCATTGGGGATGGGGCATATCTGAAACTTTGATGTTGTACTTTCGAAGAAGGCATACCATGGGTGACAAGTCCGACAGGGATGAAGGGATTTGAAGCTTTGACATGTTGAAAAATAGATGAATTTTGAGAAATACTTAGCAGGTTGTCTGGATCAGGGAGTCGAGGGAATAGGTACCAAAGTAAGGAAGAACTCGAAGCCTTGACACCCGATAGATATCTTACTAAGGCGAAATTGGCTCCCCTAAGGCATATTGGAATTTTCCAATCTTCAATGCTTGGGAAGGGAGCACAAGGGACCCCAAAACCCCAAAACTTTGGCAACTCATGAATGTAAAGGTAAATAATGGAAAAATCCTGAACTTAGGCTTTTTATGAATCCTTGCACCATTTGTCACCTAGGGGACCCATTTAAGGTTTCTTTGATATGTTATCAATAAAAGGTGGATAAGGTCAAATGGACAACCTTCGAAGAAGAACAAAGCAAAATGAAATACAACAAATTGGGGTGCCAACAAGTTGTCTAGTTCATCATGTGAGAAACGTGAGGATTGAAAGATAAATTGTAATGATTTCAATTGCCAATTCACCTAGTAGTCGCTTATTATAATATTAGAATTAGTAGGTCCAAGATAATTTGTGATAAAGCTTGCATGTCATGTAAGCGGTTGTAGCTAAAGTTGAAGTTGAGTCAATTTGTTTCGGTTGTTTTCATGTTGTGCCCTTGTAAACATTATATGTAAATGTTGTTTGCACTTAGATGATTAATGGTTATTCTCATGCTTGCATATTGCTGAAATTGATATTTATATTATTGTCAATCCATAAATCGTTATTCATTCAAAGGGATTTAGTGTGTCTTCCTTTATTCTAAATTACTATCGAAGTGTTCTATCTTTTGTGTTAATTTATCTTTATGAGTTAAATATCACTTAACAATTAATGAAATTCTTGCATTGCAATAATTGTAGGGTCGGTCTCTTGTAGTTTTGAATGCAATTGTTGTGTTTAGCTTATAATGTTTGGTGTCATTTAATCCTTATGTGTATTTGCTTTGTTCAATCTCTACTTTTAGTTGAGCATTACAAGCACATAGCAATAGATATTTCTTTCAATCAAAAAAATAAAAATCCTTTTCCTTGTGTTGAAAGAGCATCTCAAACTTTACACTTGACAAACCCAAAAAATACACATTTAAAGTTTATGCATCTTGAACATGAAATCCCTAGAAAAACATTGTAATTGTAAATTGCAAGTAATTCAACTACACATAAGATTGTTTATAGTAGGTTAATTTTAATTTTACAAGGAGTCCCCTTCTAATTCAAAGAGTAATTCTACTACATATTTGTTCCATTTTGTAGTGCATTGAAAGGTGCAAATTAAATCACTAACAACTATCAACAACATACTTGTAACAATCAAAGATGGACTAAAACTGCCATAAAATGAGAGCCAACCCCACACAAGTCATGGGAAAGCATTATATGATCCCTCTCTAATCTCCTATCTTTAAAAAATTAGAAACAATTGACAAATTGGAAAACCAAATGATAAAATCTCTTCATATTCCATGCTTTGCTTTCATAGTGGCAAATTCACCAATTACACTTGAAGGTGATTGCTCATTTTCCATGGTGTTTTCTTATTCATCACTTATGACAAGAAATGATTTAGTTAAACAAATGTTTTGTAGGTCTACCACTTGTCTTGAAGGCTCCTAGAGATGCCCCATATCATATTGAATCATCCTTAGGCATAATCAAGGTCTCTTGTTAGGACATAACCCACCAAGAAGTGTCAAACTCTATATCCTAGTTCCTTGTTAACACTCCAACAAACATGAAGCACCACGACCCCAATGGTCTAGTGTGTTTTGACCCATTTACTAGATCACTAAACATAATACAATATAAAACTAGTGGGTATATTCACTTGATTAGAAGGTTTGAAAGGGAAATTAAAGGAATTAACACAATGAAGAATACGAAAGTGTAATTTATTAATTTTTTTTATTGGTGAACTCCCCTTGTGGGTTGTCCCTTAGATTAGACACCATGATGGAGGTGTATCTCTTCTATCAGATTTATCTAGGACTTGGACTTGGCCTCATTCTGAAATATGCTAACCAATTTTTTCGAAGGAATTACACATCATAACCAGCAATAGTTAACTGGATTAGCGTTAGCATCAAACTGAAAAACCAAACTGGAAAGAACTACTCGACATCAAGAATGTGCACTCAAGATCCCACTGAGGGCGAGGTGCTAACATATGACGGAGTGTTGAATTGAAAAAACTATAAACTGTTAGGCGGATAACCGGCCATGAAGAATATTTCCACACTACCACCAAACAGTGGGGGGAAAAAGATTACAATTTAAACAATTCATCCGCTACGGCGGGCATCCACAGAATTGTGGGGATTCGCCACTTGAAAGTGGGTACAATGATAAAGCAGATTCTTTCTCCGCATTGGCGGTAAACCGTCCAGGGGTAATTAATTAGAATTTAATCAAGTAGTTGCAGCAATAATAATGGGTTAGATTAGTACTACTAATCAAAACCTTACAATTCAAAATACTGCAAAAACATGAATTACAATGATAGAGAAATGAGATAAGAAGATAAGAATGAATTCCAATAATGTTCTTTGCTTTCCAATGACAAAAATATGATTAAAACAGGAAACTTATGAATCTGATGTAAAATCCTGAGTTCTGGAAATTCATATCAGCAAACTAGAAATCAGTAAAATACTCATAACTCACTCATTTCACCTCCGAATTGATTGAAGTCTTTTGCAAATGTCTCTTAGGAGGTAGGCGCCCAAAAACCAAGCACCAAACAGCAGCAAATTCCAACTTTTATCAACTTGCACAATTCCCAATGCACTTAGAAAGGTACGGCCCTCTTGGGAGGGGCGATTTTCATTTAAAAATCAAACACTTGAAAATAAATTCCCAAAATTTGCATGAAGGGTCGCCCAAGGTCAGCAAATAGATTGGTGAAGTACCCAGAACCAAATTCAAACTGGAAAATAAACTATGAATAAAAATCACCTTCAGCAGTAGATGAAACAGCAAACCAAAATTGCCAAAAACTCCAGAATTCTTCAACCAAATGAGCTCAATCTGCTAGTCTGATGTTGAGAAGCAGCAATGTAGCCAACTAGGTGTTATATTGCAAACACGAAATTGGACGAAAGGCTAGGAGGTAGACATACTCGAAGCAATATATCAATTGTCATTCCGACAGCATAACTTTAGAATAATTTTCATGGATAAACTGCTGGAGCAAAGACCTTCATTAAATAAGAGCTCACAAACTCTCCAAATGCCTGAGAAGCAGACCAAAAGACACAGGAGACCTTTCAAATTCCCAAAATCATTCAACTTCTCAAGATGGCGTCCAAAAAAGCTTAATAAGAATTTCACTTTTATTTCAAAATTCTCATTTAATAAAGTGGCGTCCACTTTTCCCAAGGAATAATATTCTTATTAAAAAATATAAACTTCTTCATGAAGGCGCCACCCTTCCAAGTCCCCTTTTTAATTACAACTTAAAGTTGTTCATCTAGGCCAAGGGGGTCAACTACATAATATAACCTTAATGCCTTATTTCAACATAAAAATGCCTTAAGAGGTCAAATAAGAACTGCAAATAAATGCTCCAACCGAAAATGAAGTACTGAAAGCTGACAAACTTCATACTGCTTAAAATAGAATTTACTATAAATAGTAAACTCACAGAAAATGCCAAGGAACCTCAGAACTGGAAACCCTAATTTTACCTCACACACGCCTACAAGCTTCCGGAATAGGCTGATGAGTGTCCGAACAGATTACTGATGAGAAGGGGACATTACACATTCTTTGTGGTACACCACATCTAGAATTGGATGTGGTATGTTACTTGATTAAACATTCAACACTTGTACATTTAGGTATATAACATGTCTTCGTGGAATTTGAGCATGGATCTTCACTATGAAAGGTCTAGTGATTTTCCATTTGAGCTCATCCCATTTAACAATCTGCCATTAAAATCATGGGAACATGCTCTTAATCAAGTTCCCATTGAACATGCATAATTGTTGATGTAATTATGCATTTATAATTACATTGTTACATATTTATTATGTATTTTGTTAAGATTACTTAGGTAATTTGTTTACTTAGGTTTAGTCATGCTTGCCCTTTTTGGAAAGTGACCTGTTATCTCATTCTTCAAGGATTACACTTTATTGTTTTGAAGAGTGAAGTGTCACCTCATTCCTTTGGAGTTACTTTTAGTTGTCATCTTCATCTCCTCGTATTTTCTATAAATACAATTTCATTGCTTTTATTGTTTAAACACTTGATGAATAGAATAGCTGAATTTTGTCCATTGTATTTTGAGTCTATATTAGTTCTTTGAGCAACTAGGTTATATGTGAATATCTTAGTCATTTGTTCTTGGGTAGTGATTTCATGCAATTCTTTGAAATCTTATGTGGCATTAGAGAAAGCTTGCACTTAGGTTAGTTTCATTTCTATTATTTAGAAGTCCTTTTTTTTGTAGGTTTTTGTTAGTTACCTTTTGTAGGCATTTTTTTCTAAGTGAATGTTGGAGAATGTTGGTTTAGCGTTTTGTTTCATCCAAATCAAACACTTGGCGATCGAGGTAACAAGGGTTTAAGGTTGCTAGTTATTGTATTTCCTAGTAGCTAACTTCTTCAAGAAGCATGATGGGACAAATCTAAACTCACCATTACATCTAGATTGGCTAAAACTTTAATATCACTTTCCAAATAATCCAAATTAGACAACTTTCTTAGAAGCTCTCATTTTTTCTTGGTTTTAGAAGTATAAACAATATAGTCACCTATTGACGCTATCACCTAGTTGAGACATTCCTTACTTGTAGGGATGTGCATTTCAATTTGACAACTGAACTTTGAAATGCTTGTTCTCCCTCATTTGGACTTTGATCAGTGTCAAATTTTGACCCTAGCTATTTTTTCAATGGCTATCTTGTGGTAATCTTATTTTTTGGTTATTATGCCTCTTATATTTGGAATTTGCAATTTTATTAGAAATTTGTCAAGTCATCCTTAGTTTAGGAACTTCTAGAGCTCTATTCTTGTACTTACTGATTTATTTTTGAGTCTCATTTTTTGAAAGTGCATGATTTTTGTGATCACATTGGTGCTCTTATATGGCTCTCATTGTGCTCAAGAAATTATTTCAATTGCTTGTTCTAATTTAATAAGTGTAATATCCAAGATCAAATTATTGTGTGTTTATAAGTAGTTGATTTGAGAACACCCTATTTCTATAAAGTGCAAAAACCAATTATTGTTTTGTGATGTTTCATTGGGTTGTTGCTTGTTCAAGGGGGTTCTTTTTGTTGTTTTCTTTCTAATAGATTAATTTTAAATCCCTATGCTCACACTTTATAATACTATACTATTGCAGGCCAAGGGGTTGTTTAGATTCTAGAGTAACTCAAGGAACATAAACATAACCTTTCATACATATAGACCAAAATCAAGTGGTTAACAAATGTGATGAAGCACATGGGTTGTTATGCCTAGTTGTATCTTTGGATCTTCTCTCTAACATTGATAGTTTAGATATTTCTAAGGAGATATGGGTTAAGCTAGGATTTTTGTTTGGTAAAACAATTGAATTATGAAGTCATCAACTAGAAAATGACCTTATTAGTCTTACTCCAAGCAATTTTGTGTAATGTCCCCATTTTTCGTGAGCATCAGAGTTCGAAGGATTAGCCTATCAGTTGACCCTCGTAGGCTAGTATGGTGGATTAGAGGGTGCAGTTTGGGCGTTTTGGGTCTCTCCAGGTGGCAGTTATCAGTGTTTATCTCTCCAGATCCTTCTTATGTTCCGAGGCAATGATATTCAGAGGTCTCTGGTTTAGTTTTAAGGGACTTACTATTTATAGTAAGTCAGCAGATGTCAGAGAGGAACCCTTACTATTTTTAGTAAGGCAGTTGGTTGCATAGAGGATACAATGGTTGACTTCCAGGTTCAGACGAAACTGAGTAATAATGATTATTTGTGGAGTTATGCTATTTAATTATTAATAAAGTGATTGCTTTATTAATAATTAATTATATGGTGCAATTATAAAGTTTTAAATTCACTTTATGTCTGATGGGGCCATGACCCTCAAAAAAGGTCACTTAAAGTATATTAAATAATATTATTTAATGAGCGGCCATTTATTAAAGTGAAAGGTAAATATTAAATATCGTTTTAAATAAATTAAAGAGACTTCTAGAAGGGTTCGACCTAATTGGAGAATTATATAAAGGCCATTGAAAAGTAAAGGAGGGTATCATTGGATCATTTCATATATTGGATTTGTGTTTCTGGAGAGCTTGGCTCTTGAGGCTGGAAACCTAGGGTTTTCAGAATTCTTGATCATTGGGAACGAAAACTCTCAGTGATTGGCATAACTGAGGTTGTGGAAGATCTTCCGAAGGGTTGCTCATGGATTGGCTTCATTCAGAAGTCAACATTGCGCTTCATCAGATTTGCAATAGAGTTTCAGAACAAGGGTTTCAGCATCTTTTTCAGTTTCGAAGATTATTTCCGGGTATTTTTTTTGTAAAGCTTTCAAAAATAATGCAATATCAATAAAGCTTTGATTTTCAGCATTTATCTATGTTTCTTTCAGAAATTGTTATTTCTCTTGCATGCATCTTTCTTGCCTGGTAAAAATTGAGAAAATATAAAAATGATAAACCCTAGTCAGTTTCAGAAGTTAGAGACGGTCAAGACTCTTACATTTTGAGTACATTCAGGACTTCATTTCATAGTTCAAATCACTAAGGCTACAACTAGTAGATTGTTAGATCAACAAGATGATGCACAATTAAGTATCAATGTACTTCCAAACTTCAGCCCTATGTATTTGGTCATTGTTTCTACCTTCTATTCTACTAGGGATGCTTTGGGTACTACATTTACTATGCCTTCCTTTGATGAGTTTGTGGAAAGACTCACTAAAGACAAGATAAGTTAATTTAGATGGGTGCACTTAGTTCCAAGTACTCTAAATCACATGCATTGGTTGTAGACTAATTTGCAAAAGCTCAAAAGGCCTTAGGTAGTCCAGATAAGGAGAAAAATAAAATCCACCTTCCTCGTTGTACCCCTACAAAATTTTCAAGGAAAAACACATTTTAATGGGTTTAGGGCCAACTTGCTTTTCTCTCTAATTTCTAGTTGGCTTGTTTTGTTTTTTTGGTAGAAATTGTTATGTATTTATACCAGCTAAACTTGTCCTTCTTTCCTTCATTCAATCGCAATACAAAGCACTCTTTTGATGAGGATGTTACAAACAATAGAGTAAAGGTAGAGTTAGGACACAAACAATGGGAAATCAAAGGTTTTATTTAGTACAGTAGTAATGATTTCCATAATGCTAGAAGGAGTTGGGATAAAAGGAATGATAAGAAGACAATTTAGGTGGATAATTGCGTTCAAAATCCCACCTATGATCTCGAAGTTGGCTTGAATGGCTAATATCACCACTTGGGATTATGAAATTGGCTCAAGTGAGGAACTTTTCTGCTTAGTATTATTATAACTTGACAAATATGACTTGAGCGCACATTTGTTAGTGTTCAACCATCCAACATCTTTGCCCAAGTTTGAAGGTTGGTTAAAGTGTAGTGAAACTTTGCCTAAGTGGCTTGTAGTTCTGGTCAAGATTGAAAAAGTGGCATAAGTCATCTATATTTCCACCCACCAATGCAAAAATGCCTCAAATAGACAAAATCTTAGTTAGAGTTAGTTTGTAGGGCTTAAGTGAAGCTTAGGTGCTGAAATAAATCCCTTATAATTTTTTCAAATTTTTGCAAAAACAACTTCAACAATTTCATCTGTCAGTGTTAGAAAAACCAAAACCAGCACCGGAAATGTAACCCTACACCAAGAATGTACACCGAGATCCCAATGACGGGCGAGGTGTGAGCATATGGCGTCGGGGATCGTTAGCTTGTAAATTGAAATGCTGGAAAATTACAATGCAACTCGACCACTTATTCAGCGGGAGTGATTTGATGGGTTAGCCGATCAACATGATGAAGAATGCAAGTACACGGAAAGTAAAGTAATGGGCGGCTTGCCGACCCCTTCCACTTGTTCAGTGGGTAGTACAGAAAATAAAGACGGCGAGGCCTGTCTCTTCCACCAATGGTGGCAATGAAAGCTTATACAAGAAAGTAAATAAGGCAGTGAGGCCAACCTTCTTCCACTAAAGTGGGGATTACAAACAAATATGCAGAAGTATTAAAGAGCTGATCAATACTACTGAAATAGCTTTACGATTAGAATAAAATCTGCAAGAAGCCAATAGTTAAGCTTCCCAAGAAGCTGCAAATGTTTTCAATGTTTTTCCAAACTTCAAGAGACTCTCCACTATGAAAAAACAGACCTCTAAACTGTAAAGAACCGGACAATTTTTTTTTTGTTTTTTGCAATGCAATTACAATTCAACATGCACACGTTAAGGTTAGCTCTAAACCAAAACGATGCGGAAAGTAACTCTAACCAGAATGTACACCAGGATCCCGATGTGGGCAAGGTGTGAGCAATGGTCAGAGGGTCTAATGCAGATGCAAATTGGAAAGGAACTCTAACCAAGAATGCGCCTGTGCAGATGAGCATATGGTCAGAGGATCAATGCATGATGAACTCAAGTAACCCTAACCAAGAATGGCGTCGAGTGATGGCGAGCATATGGTCAGAGGGTCCCTAAACTATTTGACTGAAAGTAAATAGGCGTCAAGCCAGCCTCTTCCACTTATTCAGTGGGAAATACAATAGATTAAATGAGAGATATGAGAAGAATGGCTGATAGTACTACTAACAGCTTACAATATGTCAGAATGTTCATTTAAATCTAGAGTTTTCAAGTTCTTCATTGCTGCAACTGTAGAGTATGTCTTCCCAATTCCAAATGTAACTTCCAATGCTCAATCCCAACCAAAGGGACAACTTTCTTAATTCTGATATATCAGACCTGCAACATAAAATGAAGAAATCTGCAACATAATACTCACTAAATTGCTCATATCTTGCTCAAATCTCACTCTAATGACATGGAATCAAATGCAGATTGCCCTAAGTACGAAGGCACCCAAAATGAGAACCTAAAACCTCACCAAACAGCCTCTATTCATTTTGCACAATTCCCAAGACCAACTCAGAATGGTACGCCCTCTTAAAGGGGCGATTTTGCTAGTAAAAATCAGAAACTGCAACTAAAAATCCACAAGTTTGCAACAAGGGTCGCCCCAAGTAGAGGAATGGATACAACAAACACCCAAAACAATATACTTTTTATTTTTTGAGATATGAATAAAGACTACCTACAGCCATGCAACATTAGCAACTCTGAAATATGACAAAATGCTTGAATAACAACTACCAAATGCAATGAAACTCAGCTACAATGCAAAACAACCCAACTACAATCTAATTCTCAACTTGTTGCTATCTTTCAAGCAAGAAGATGAGCCAAATGCTAGGAGGTATGCTTTCCTCGAAGCTTGCCTGAAGACATTCCAGCAGCATAACAGTAGAGTAGACAAAATATCCCAAATGAAGAGCTAAGCCTTAAATATAAAGACATGAAGAGAGCCTTCTAGAAGCTTCAAGAAGGGCGCCCAAACCCTAATTTTGAATTCACATATTTCCCTCCAAAAGGTGGCGTCCTTTTTTCTTCAATAAAATATTTCACTTTTTATAAAAATCACTCTCTCCACAAGTAGGCATCCATTTCACTTAACCCCATAATTTAGACTTCAAAATATAATTTATCTCTCAATGAAGCATTGACCCATTAAGTCCCCTTTTTAAAAACAACATAAAGTTGTAATGCTAGGCAAGGGGTGTTATAATATTATAATGTGAAAATACTTATCTCTCCAAGAAAATGCACCCAAGGGCCAAAAACAGAAGTGCTAGGTGAACCAACTGAAGAAGAAGACCAACTGAACTGAACCCAACCTGTCCACTGCCAAAAATAGAATTTACTAAAAATAGTAAATTCATCAAGTTGCTCGAAACGCCAAACTGACCATACCACTGCGAAGCTCTCTGAAAACCCAGAAAGAATCCGCAATCCGATTTCCAAATTTCAAGCAACAACCTCCTCAAAATTAGGAAACCCTAATTTCACCATTCGAGTAGCCTACGGGTTTCCGGAATAGGCCAACGGTCAACTGAAACGATCACATTTGAGAAGGGGACATTACATAAACCAACTTCTGACAGACTGATATAACAGACCAGCAAACTGAAATTACAGACCAACAACTAGAATACTCACCTAAATACCTCTAACTCACTCAATACTCAACCAAAACACTTGAAACAAAATGCAAAGGACTCTAGAAGAGATGGCGACCCAAACTAGACTCAGAAACTGCAACATACACCTCCCAAAATTTAATGCATAAATTCCAAGACATTGACAAGCAAGATACAGCCTTCAAGAGGGCGACCTAGAAGATAAAATCATAGGCTCCAAAATAAAATCCGAAACTTTGCCATAAGGGGCGCCCTAGATAGACTCAAACAATTGGCCAATACCAAGAACCTTCAAAAATTCGTGCACAGAGCTATGATTGAAAATCACTTTCAGCACATCAAAACTTTAACAATAATGCTCAATCTGCTATATCTGAATGAGAAGCAGTCTCATATCCAACTAGGTACTATCTCTCAAGCACGAAGACTGGAAGGAAGGAACTAGGAGGTATGCATTCCTCGAAGCCAAAGCCTGAAACAATTTCAATAACATTTCAGTATGAAAGATAATGGATGAGCAAATGAAGAGCCCAACACTCTTATTTATAACCTTTTTCTCCTCAATTTCAAAATCACTTTTCCCTCCAAAAGGGACGCCCAAATGAAACTCCATTCACCTTTTATTTTACTACATTTGAATTACATGTTGACCCCTTGACCAAGCCGGTCCCAAGCAAGAGAGGAGAATTACTTTATAAAAAGTAAATATATCTTTAAAGTAGGTGTCCAATTCCCCTTAAGTGAAAAAACCTTATGAAAATGTAATTATATCTCCCAAAAGGTGTCCAAGGTAGACTTAAGTGATTTTAATAAAAACCAAACCTTATATTCTTCAAATATCTCTCCTCCAAGGTTAGGCGTCCAAATGAAATATATCAAATTATGGCTTTTTTATTTCTTCAATTAAATTGTCCTGCAAGCCTTAGCCAAAATTTCACCAAAGTATTAAAATATTTTACCTCCATAAGAGAACGCCTAACACAAGCTTTGACCTACCAAAAATAATTCCAAGAATGCTAGAATGACCAACTGCTCAAGCTGACTTGCCAGAAATAGCCACTGCATTGAACTGCTGCTAAAAATAGCACTACCAAAAATATTATTTACTAAAAATAGAATACTGCTAAAAATAGTAAGTTGTTCCAAACTCATTTTGAGCACAAACTAGGCAACTGTCGTAACTTACTAAAAATAGTAAGTCCGGAAAAGTTCTTTGATTTAGTTGCATGTCACACCATCGCGAAGCTCTTTGAAAACCCACAAAGAATCGAGAATCCAAGCTGCAAAACACCAACATATAAGCCTCCAAAACTGCCAAGGAATTAGCCAAAAATGCAAGTCATTATCTCGTCATGCATGTTACCACATCTTGAAGCTCTCCAAAAACCCAAAAAGCTCCACTAGACATGCATCAGGAAATCTTGCATGCAAGCCTTCAAAGCCTCCTCTAAAAGTGCAAAACCTAATTTCAGCTTCTGACTGGCCTACGGGCTTTCGGAAATAGGCTATCAGACACAAAAGAGCATATGGCTAAAATGGGGACATTATAGTCCGCCCTTCCCAAAATTTGTTGTCGTCAAGCAATTGCACGACACTCCAACTAATCCCAAGGTCCCATGTCAATCTCTGAAAAGACCCACCATGCTAATGCCACTCCACTCTAATCATACAAATGAAGCCACTGAACCAAAACTGCATTAACCTTCCTTGCAACCTCAAGGAGTTAACATGCCTGAAGTTCAAACTGAGAACCATGGAAGGGTTGAAATCAAAATCTAGCATCTCAAGCTCAATAAATTCTAAGGAGTTAACATCTGCAATGTCAATAACTGTAACCATTTTGAACACAAAAAGAAAAATCTAATCAAATCAAAAACATCAACATAACTTTTCAAAGCATCAAACAGGATTTCAGCAGTAAGAGTCTCGAAATGCCAAGCCCAATCGAGCAATGGTTCGCTGCCCTAGACATTTGTACAAGAGAATGTACAAAGATAGCCACTAGAATGAGCACGATTTCTAACCAAAAGCTGATTATGCTCTGTCCGAATCACCTTTATCTCATTTGAAGCCATAAACCATCTCTGGAAAGAGATTGGAAAGTATGAAGTTGAATACACCAGCTTCCAAACAAGACTAAAATGATCAACTTGAGATCTCATTTAAGGAAAATCAGCATCCATGGAGATAGATAGTTGCTGCAAAACTGAAAATCGGCATCCAAAATATCATTTTTGCTCATACCCACAACTGAAAACAATCTCATTGAAGATTTCATTGCAGCAAATAACCATTCTTTGCTCAACTTATCTCTCCAAAACTCCAATTGAAGATCAAAAATAATCATCAAATGGCTGATAAAGAAGGTCACAACACTCAGAGAATTGAAAATTTGAGGCTTATCATTCCAACATACCTTCTTGTCACATATCAAATGCAAGATGATGCCAGGATCCCAAATCATAAGTAGAGAAGAACCATTCCTCAGATAAAGAATTACTTTGATTAGAACGCTTTGATCAATACGTTCTATTTGAATCATCACCTCTTGAAACTCCAAAAAGTATTCAACAAATCTAAATTCACTGAGAAAGTTGAATTCGAAATCATGAGACAAGAGCTGCTAGAAAGATTCAAGGAACCCTTCGTCAAACTCCATATTGAATTCAGTTACTCTTAAAGAAGGTGGTGCAAGCATGAAGTCCTATAGGAATCTAACAAGCATCCACATCAGGTAATGAATAAACTCTTCATCGGAGTGCCAATCAACTCTTTGTTGCCAGTCAAGATTAGTGACTCTAGTCCTCCTTGATTCTTGATTCTCCATCTCTTGAAGGTTGGATAGGCTAGGAACAACAATAAAGTCTTTATGTATCGTCATCCCACTGTTGGAAGAACTGCTAGATCTTTCCCCTTCGACATTAGTGTCAAAAGAGATTTCCTCTTGGTTTGATGTCACATCATCCATCACAAAGAGAGGATTATCATAACTTTCCTCAACACCCACTTCAAAGAGAGGATTGTTAGAAACTTGAAAGTCATTCCTGTCATCTTGCTGCTCCAAATTTGCACATGCAACTTCTGATTTTCTTGAGACGCTTTGAAGATCAAACTCCTCTTGAAGATTATCAAGTTGTCCAATCACTTGCTTGATTTCTTCAGCTGGTTGTGCACCCACTTGCTCCTTGAAAAGTTTGAAGTCAGCAAACTGGTCTTCAACCTCCATTAGAGCCAACTGAGTTTCTTTCAACATGTCCTTTGTTGATTCGAGCTTCAGAGTGAGCTCATCAACCTTCCTCTCCTTTTCTTGGAAGGCACAAGTGGTCTTCTTTGCAACTTCAATGGCATGATCTCGATCTTCAATCAAGTGCATGTACTCTGACTTCAATTTCTCCAAAGAGTCTCTAATAAGTTGCAAGTTGGGAAGAGCAACTTCATCCTTAACTCCTCTTCGTCTCTCTTCAAGCTGAGCCTTCTAGTAAAGTGCTTCAACCAAGCTATGTGTGCAATCAAATTGGGATAGAACTCACACTTCCCTTTCAATGGACTCTTGGAATTGATCTTCCTTCTCAAAAATATGCAAAGTTGGTGGACTGTTGGTAGGCTGCTTTTCAAAATCAAAACTTTGTTTTGTGTCTTCGCTGCCCTCAAAACTGCTCCAACATTCTTGTCTTTCGCCACCAACTAGCGGAGAATGCTCAATGTTATGAAGAGGATTATACTCCACAATTTCTTCGACCCTATGTTTGCAATCAACTTCTTGAATAGGTAAATTAGACTTGTGTTTGAAAACCTCTTTAAATCTTTCTTCTTCAAGAGCCAACAGGTCTTCTAGCTCTTCTTCCTCCTCATTGTCTCCTTGATCAAAGGTTATGGCAGCCCCCAACTCGTACAAAGAATCATTGAACGCTGTTCTGAAAGTTTCAGAAAGGTCATGCTCCTTCTTAGTGGTTGCAACCAACTCAAGGGAATCATCATGGAGCTTTTCAGGGCAAGCTTCTTCATCAAAAACAACTTCTCCTTCAGTGGCCACCCCATAGCTTGCAATGCAATTAGAATTTTTATCTTCATCAGGATCAAAGGGAAACTTATCCCACATAGGTGCTTTGTCATATCTTGATGTCAACACACCAGGATCTCAAATACTAATGGGTTGAGTGGGATGGTCAACAGGAAAATGCTTATTGTGCTCCCCTTGAAGTGTTGACTCTTTGAATAAGTCAGCTCCCAAATCACTTAAGCTAATATCTTCAAAAACAATTCTTTCCAATGGTTTGGTTTGCTGATCAAACCCAAGACCAACAATGTCACCACCGAAATGAAGTGAAGAATCTTCAATGCTTTCTGTTTTGAAAACTTCACCATCATTATCTTCTATGGAATCATCATGAGTAAGTATGTCATTGATTTCTTCATGTGGAACTTCTTGGGAAGTTGGGACAGGAACAAGAGGAAATTCTTTCATCGCCAAATCTTCAAGATGACCTTGCATGAACTCATTGGATTCATCTCCAAGACCAATAATATTCCTTCATCTTGCTCTATCTTGTTCAAAAGTGGTTTCAACTTTTCTTCACATTGACTGAAAATTTCATTGATTAACATATCAACAGTGGGAGAAATCTGCTCTTCACATTCATAAGCATCCTGGAGAAGAGATTAGATGCTT